>DWEE01001164.1:0-14072 GCA_018245755.1 Parelbella macleannani
ATTATTATTGTGTCTCTCCAGGTTATTTAAAGGGTCGGCAGAGAGCATTCAGAGATTTAATTGGAATTATCGTTAAACTTCACTTATTTATTATAATATTCAAACGTATAATCAAATTAAAAATTTTGCCCTTAAATGTTTGATTACAAAATGTCTTTCGTGTATGCTTACTATTCACCCTTTGTCATTGATTCCTCCAGGTAAAAATTGAGAATAAAGTAATCTTTTAAATAGACAAAGGGTAAAATTATGTGTAATAGCTAGTTTCTTTTTATGTTTTTCAGTATTATATGTTACCAAAAATAAATATGTAAAAGTAATAATCAACCTTCTTACATCGACAAATCGAAAACTGGAGTACGTCGTTTGTTCTTTCGGCGACCGCATTAGTTCATTTGTATAGTAACTACATATTATGTACGTATACATTCTGACTGTTTGAAGTCCTTCGATTAGCGAAGTATAATACAGATTTTCGAAATTTGAAATTTCCTGTTAACACGGTTGGATTTATTGATGATTTGACTTTAGACCGCCTACCATTTGTCGCGTTGAGTTGAATGTCGTACCAATTTGTTGACGAACACAGTGTAGAAGCCTCTCGAACTTCACGTCCATGTGTCACCACACAAGCGAGTGCGTACAATTTGAGATGCGATGATTTATTGATTCTCAACGAGCCCGCCCTGGGACTGCTTCGAGGAGAAGGCGATTAGATCCGGAGCCGTTTTAATTATGATCCGACTAATTGTGTTTGGGAATACGTATCGTGTACTCGTGAAGCCGACGCGTGTGGGCCGAGGGTATACGGCGAAACCCTCTTGTTAAATCAATTGTTAAGAACGTCTTGGAACTTTAACGCTTTGGATATTTGATGGCATATCAGCTTGATTATTTATTATCACGATATAGAGAACCGGTAAGAAATACAGCTTGTCGATCTTTGCAACTGCATTTCCAAGATGCGTAAAAAATATTGCAACCTCATTATGTATGTGTGTACACCCTCAAGCATAGCCTTTTGTTGTCATAGAGTGTAGGCAAAATATAAATATATTAACACACGCTATACATTAATTGAGATGAATACATATGTAAGTATTACAAAAATAAAATAAAATTTGATAAATTCCGCAAATTGACTGCGTTTGAAATTGGAATTTTACACTATATACATTATGAACAACAGTTAATATTTTTCATATTTATCATTACATCATGTCGTCACGTTAGGTCTTTTACAGGGTGGGGAAAGAATTTTTTTTAAATACCCATCACAATTATAATCCCTATTGATTACACATACCTATACTCAAAAAGTCACAAGTAAATAAATGTACGTGGATAAAACCCGTTCTACATATTTTACATTACTAGGCACGATTATCGCCTAGCTTTATTTCGTGCTAACTCCATAACGATTATATAAAAAGAAAATTCGCAAATCAGTCGACGTAAAACCGTCAGCACGAGTCAATGATTTAATAATCCCGATTAAGTCCTTCGACGGCTATATTATTATCGAACAAGCACGTCACAAAACGCGCTTTAACGCACTCGTCGTGTTTAATGAACCACTGCATGGGGGCGCGACATTTGGCGCAAAACTTGCCTGTAATTTACTATAAATGAAGGTGAGGTAAAAAGTTGTTAATCATACAGCAACCCCTCTGCTTATGGTTGACGTATGGATACTCTCTCCACAGTATGTGCTATATGTATAACGTAGCGATTTTACTTACGTTTCGCCTTTAAAATTATAAAAAAAATTGTCAGTGTAGAATGGTTTTAGCAATGGCTTTTGCATCTAAATACTTTGTAACATCACGGCTGTAATCTCCGAACGGGTAGGCGGAGGAGTGTAGTACACTCCCACGTTTCACCAGTAACTAATACTTTGTATTCGTCTTAAATAGAATACATGCTATAAAGTAATTTAATACTTCTATATTTACTGTTGAATAAATGTCGCTGTATATTTTTTATTTAAAGAAAGGTATAAATATTAATCTAGTCCCACACATGCATGCCGGCATCTCCCAAGGCACGCCACTGCGCCCGATCGTTTTCCATGCGTCCTTTGACTATTTGAAGCGTGAAATATATCTCTGCTTAAAAACGGATCATCGACATCAAACACGTTTGCAATGGGGTTTATCAACACCACGGCACTCATCGCGATGTAGCAACTCAAAGCAATTAATATTTTAATTGGGCATTCGTTGTTACAGCTGATACTGCTCGATAAGTTCCGTGTCGCTAATATCGTCCCCCTCGCGTCTCGAGTGCCTGTTTGATGTGGCTGTTTAGGCGCTTTTTGCACTTTGCGCCGTATTAAGTGCTTCTGTGTGTGAAAGAACGCAGTTTTAATGGTTGTTTCGTTAAAACGCTCCTTTGATTGGCCAATTATAAGTTGCTTTATTTTGCACACGATTCTTAAATTTGTAACATACATGTATCATTCTGGTAAAACATGTGATTCTTTGATTTATTAGTTGCTAAATGTCTAAATTAGTCTTAGACTTGGATTTTTTGACTTTATGTAGCTCTTGCTGTCATCCTGCAACCTGCAAATTAAATTATATAATTCAACCTGACTGTTAGGTAACTTTTTTTTGAAAAAACATTTTTAACTTTTGGTTACATAATACTATCTTGTTCGCACCTCATCGCAAATTCCTCCCAACCCTTTTACCGAGTTTTTACTCAAACAGAAGCCCCAATTAAGGTGGCGCGTACAAGTCAACCACGTTCGAAGCCGGCTAACAAAGGAAATCGTTAAGCAAATATATCGGCGGCGTGCCCCTCGCGGCACTAAATATTAAGTGTTAATAATGTCGCTGACACCCCTTGCGCTGGAGATCAAAAATTCAACGGTTCGTTCCGTAGCACCGCCAGCGAAGGGATGCCGCTACGATCCGAACTCGTTACCCATTCATCCGATATCGGGCGATGACGACTTCACGAAGTTTGTAAGTTTCAACTTTTTGTACAAAATATAACCTTCACTTTCCTTGTAACTGGATTATATCTAACTTTTGGTACCTAATTATGAAATGTCTAATTTGTGTGTATTTTGAAATTTTAAATAGATTTTACAGTTACTATTTATCTCATGAAATAGAACATCTCTTTAGCTGTGATTGGTACTTCCATGTAACACTTGCACAGTCTTAGTACTAATGGCATCTCGAATATCTTCTTCATCAAATTTACGCTTAGCTCCGAACGGTCCTTAGATTTTTCCGCTTGTAACTTTCGTGATGCATTATCATATTAAAATTTCTCGTCTGCATACATAAGGCTATATAATGGGTACATAAAGCTTCATCATCAGCCTGTGCCTCATTAACACAAATCACATTAACACATCAACAGTCAACATATGTTAACCTAATTCTTAACATAGAAAAAATATGAAAATCAATTGTTTCTATATCATGATGCGAAGAATGTCTGTTATTTTTGTAACTATTATTAGGTTTATAGCAAGTCGAAGAGATATTCGAAGATACATAAAAAGTGATAATTTTCAACAAATAGCTATTCACTTATAGATAAAATCATTTTGCTTTATAGAATCAGCCATAATATTATTTCATCATCATCGTCTTGCCGTGAGTATTTGGGTTTTATTATGTAAATTTACATTGCCAGTTTTCCAAACAAAAAATCAAATATAGTCATCATCATTTTCAACCCTTTAATTTTTGTACTTTGAACGTGGGTCTTTTTCCGAATGAAAATTTTAAGATCGTAAACACAACTATGCGTTGTCAGACGTCACACGCCTTCGAGAACATTATGCTGGACTTTATGTATGTCTTGTCAATACGTCTTGTTTTTCCGCTATAACAAGTTATATTTCGTTGCTTATTTAGCGTATCGATTTCATTTCATTTTTGATGAATTTTTAACAATAAAGAACGTTTGAGACGTTGACAAGATTTTGTCCCGTATTATACAATAATTTATCAACTTCATCAGTAATTTATCAAAAATATCAGTGTCATCTAACAAATTAGAGTGCCTGCCAGCAATATTAAATGTAAATAACCTATTACAGGTGAATGTGAAACCTTTTTTTTACAAAGTCCAACCCGCTATAGTACAAATAGAAAGAAATGATTCGTTTCACCCCTTCCAAGGGGTGCCGCGTACAATTTTCAAACTCGTTAACCATTCATCGAATATCGGGTGATAATAACTTCACTCGGGAGTTGGAGGTGACTTTGTCGAAGTTTAAGGTCGGGATTATTGGCTTTGGGATTTGTTTGCTTGTATCCTTTTCACGTTGGCGGTTATTAGCAATATCAATACCGATTATGAAGTGTTTAATTACCGTTATGAAAGCTTTTTTTTATATTTCTTGCCGTGGATAACTTTAATGTGTTTATTTTGGGTTTCTGACGGTTTCGAGGATCAGTTAGGTATTCGGGGATGTTATTCAGGTTTTAAGCAGATATGTAATTATCGATTAACTCTGGATATGTTATATGGATCTTGTTCTTTAAAAAGTGGACGATTTGCCGATAATGTGGGTTCTAGGCAGATTTCAATACACCGCAACGATCTTATATGTCCATTTACACGATTAGCCTTAATACAGCTTTTCCTTTCAACAATTACAAATTAGTCATAAGTGTCACTTTGTATTCATTAAAGCAATTATGGTTTGCACATCAATTTCAAATTGGAATTTCTCTTCTTTAATTTAATGTTTTACATCATCATCGTCATCAGGCTTGTAAAAATCCACTGCTGAACATAGGTCTGTTTCAATGAATACGATCTCGCTCTGTCGTCAACTTGCTGCTACAGATTTCTGCCTGTGAACTGTTCTAGCCTGATCTACCTTAAGATGCATTTTAGATTTCCATCAGGCAAGATCGCAACCATATTCTAGACTCTAAACATACGCATAATGATAAAGAAATAGCCTTACCTCATTTGGCCGGAAGGTTTAACGGTTTAACTCCATTTACAATCGTACAATGTAGTGTATATATGAAGTAACAAAATTCAATAGATTCATTAGATGTACACATGTCCGGATTTACGAAAGTATTTCTGGATAATTCAAGTAGTCAGTGACCTATCCGAAGTCCTTCATGAGCTCAAGCCGGTCGCGACGGAGACTCATACATTAAAAAAACATACCTGAGTTAAGCCGGCATACAATTAGTCAAATGTATATGTAGACATGCAACATTTAATAGTACTCAATTTTACAATTAACGTAATATTGGCATGAGCCCTCGTATAAATAAAAATAGTACCCAATGAAGTACATATCTCCGTCATAGTTATCATCTGTGCATTGTGTGTGTCTGCTCAGTGGATCGTCGAAAACATTACCGTTTGGTAATCTGGAATATCATGCGAACTCTATATTTTATCCTGCGATACCGTGTCTGTGCATTGCAGACTCGTGCGGCCGCGAAACTGGCGAATTCTGCCCCATACCATACCTGTTTAGAACGTACAGTACTATGTCCTGAACACAAATGTTTTAATTATCCAAATTGAAATGGGTTTGTTAATTACATATCTGTTATTAACGTATTTATTTAAAATGAAAATGGAAGAAACTATAAAAGTTAAAATGAAAGGAAATATCTAAATACCCAGACACCTAAACGATAACCAGATTAGATCATCAAACAACTGAAAATACCTGTCAGCACTGCTATTTACCAAGCGGCTGAAAGAAGTCAATAGAGACTAGTGGAAATGGAAACATGGTCGTCATTGGTAAAGAAATGATTCAGAGGAGATTAAACTCAAACGTTACAAAAAGCGGACCTGTGTCAGCCAATGTTCTGTAGCAGTTAGAGGAAATTTAGAAAGTTCCTCAAACTCTGGCAACACGTTAGTAACTTGTCTGATATTCCAGATGTCTGTAGGCGACGGTCACCACTTACCAGCAGGTGATGGGTACCAATGGGTAGTAACACTAGCTTGTGTTGTAAAAACAACTGCAGTGACGGTGGTACAAATCGTATTGATAAATAAATTTTGAAGAAGTGTTATAGTCAATATAATATAATCATAGTGATACATAACTTAGAAGAGATACGTATATTGGTTCAAAGTTAATCAAAATTCAATCTAATCTGTATAATACTGTCTAGTCCGCTCTTGCTCTAGCTACACACGGTAGCGCGTCTGCCGCACTCGCGACTGTCTGCTCGCCCGCGGCGACGTTTCAAGAGCGCGCAGTTGAAAAATTAATATATAACAAGTTTTATATGAGATATGTTGCTCGCGTGTGGATGTGCGGGTGAGGATTTAGCGTTCAGCGGATCGCGAGCTTCAACTGTGCTGGGTGATCTGTTAATTAACGCTAGTTTAATCATAAGATGTAAGATGTGAATATTTATACTTTGTTCTTGTAACACGTCGAAGAACAGTCGAAAATGCTTTCTGATATCTTTGATAAGTATCTTTTTGTATGAACTTAGCTTTGTCGTTAAAGGAATGTTTGATGACTTTACTGAATGTTCGCTTTCTGATCTCCATCATAAGTACCTCTATGTAAGAAACATTTGTCATTAAAGGAATTTTTTGACGACCTTATTTAATGTTGAAAAGACAAAAAGAGTTTGTCAGGACGATAGATTAGAAATCCTTAGTCTCTATATACCTGTTTAGGAAACAGGCGAGTTAAAATGTTTGTGTGTGTAATCTTTGTAACTTTTGCCAAGACCTGTCAGTTGATTAAGTGCACGTGTAAGCATAAAGATTAGAATATACTTCCGGTCCTGTTTCCACAAGTCTTGTCGCAAGACGGAACTTCAGTTGAATTTCTTGTAACCACGTTTGATTCTTATTAATTATATAATAGTCAGTTCACTCGTTTATATACTTAGTTAAAATCTTTGTTCTCAGATTCATTCCTTTTAATTTTACATGTTTTAATTTTACATATCGTCACGCCAAATCCCCTACGGGGACAAATGTGAAATTATAATACATGTAATTTTACCTAAATCGCCGTTATCTGGATATATTTTATCAATCGCTAAGTTATCTAAGGATGCATCGTCACAATATCTCCGGGGGTGGGTTGTAACACACTCGAAAGGATGATCGTTAGCTCCCCATACAATATACCCCGAAGCCACTAATACCACCCTTATCGGTTCGTCAACGGTATACTTCTATTATTGTTCTTCAGCCGGATGTTGTCATAGCTCATGTGTAGTTTATTCTCGTTCCTTTAACTAAGGGGGACGAAGGATTAATATGTACTAAAGGACCTAAATACTTAAGGCCTAATGGCGTTCTCTCCCAAACCTCGGTTATAGTGACAACGCACGTTAGAAGCATACTTCACAGTCATAATTATGTTTACATATCTAGACATATTTTTATAGATATATAGGTAGAAATATAAATAGTTTTTGTTACGAAGAGAGTGTTGAATGTGGGAGAAGCACGTCAGGTCTGTTAGGATATATGGCGCTCAATATTGTCTGCTTACCCCGTAAGGACCTATTGTGATGATATAATAATAATGTGTTTTTTTAGATCTCAAACCGAAACCAGTAATTTTTTTAAAATAAGCAGTGGCATCATGTTTTTGAACTTGTTTTTTACAAAAAACACTAACTTCTCGCCTGTAATTCCCAAAGGGATAGGTAGAGGAATGTAGTAGGATACAACATCTCACAAGTTACGTTGATATTATTTTTTATTCACCAATTATTTTATATTTCATAAAGAACTGTATTATCGTCGTTGGCCTGTACGCACGCTTGCTGATAACTGGTACTCCTCAAGGCTGTAATTTACTTCATAATTGACTACATTTCAATAGCTACACGCCCGAGTGTATCCTCAGGGTTACATTTGCGGTCGGTTCATCGGAGGATGGCTATTAGCTCGTCGTAAATTTGCCCGCAGCGTCCCATACAACATCCTATCGGCCTGTTAAAGCCAATATCTGGCCTATAATCGTTCTCCGGGAGCGATTAACCATACATCCAAGATAGACTAATCGTATGAGATGAGCTGCGATGATGATGAATCGTATGAGATGAGGATTTTTCCAAGGTTTAAACCTGCCACCATCGTAGATGCACAAGTGTGATACAAGAAGAGATCGTGCCTGTGAATCTCTTGTGGATTAACAATGAGATGTATTAAAAGAATTCTTCAATATCAAATGTGTAAAGAGATTAATTGAACTGGCATGAGTCATAACTGGCCTTAATCAATCCTAATAAATACGTTTAAGATAAGAAAACTACTTAAAAGTGTAATTACTGTTGCTTTTATTCCTTAGAAGTTTTGAATGCCTTGTTACATTTGATAAATCATTAATACTCGTAAACATTACATTCGGACCTATAATAACCGTGAGACAACTTTTTACGAGGAATCGTCAAAGCGTCCGAACAATACTATAGCCACGGACCGACCCATTCAATATAGAGGCATAGTTGCTCCAAACCCCCTAAAACCCTTATCCAAACTCATCGCCATCCGTGACCAATAAACTTGAAACAGAATTTAATTCACACCACGCGAACGTACACAAATACATACATATTTTCGTCGAAATAATACGACAGTTGTAATTGAATCGGCCTCGGGCGAACTCGGGGCACGTCGTTAACGTTCCTGAGGGTTCTTGCTATAGCCGCTACCCCTAGATATGCACTAGAATGCTCCTACAGAACAAAGCGACAAAGACGGTAATATGTATAAAACGTGGTGAGCGAAAGGGACAGAGATAATAGAAAGTGTTTATAATAAACAAAGGATGTAGTCTTATTGGTACTGCCGCTTTAATAGACTATTGGAGACCCGTCGGCAAAATTTCACCTTTGGAAGACGACACAAATTGCCGGGGTCGAGCTATGCCAATGTTTAGTCGGTGGCGATTTCGCTCTGAGCGCATTAAGATGTCCTTTGATGTTTTGCGGTCCGAACGTTGGGTTTGACCGGTTAATTAAACGTAGATGCTATCTATGGACGTGTGCCGTGATCGTTTTGTGGGATTACACGCTAAATATTGTCTTGCCGTTTGTGACGTGCTGGCTGGTTTTTGGATAATATTCGGTTTGACTTGTCAGTTTGACAAGTAACAATAATTTAGTACACTATCAATATAACTGGAGTTATAATTATGTGAATAATGTAAATTATATATAAAACCGTACAGAATGCTACATATGAATGAATGTATGTTTTCATGCCAGAGTGGACTCAGGTCTTTATGTGTTTTGGGGACGTCATAGAATTCGAAAAGTACGTTTGACACATAAATAAATTATTTTAATCATCTTCCCGGCGCCTGACTGGATTTCCTGACGTGTAAGAATAATGGTTCCAATCGTTGTCGAGGCGCTTCGTGCCGTCGAACAGCGATTGTGAGCGATTGAGCGATGGTGGTGCCAAAAGACCATCGGGCTGACGTCCGATCCATCATAACAGCTATTTCGTAAGCCCGACACCATTTCACCTCGACCTCCTACCCCTCTTTCGCCTCCTCAAGACACGGAACTCTCAGGGGATAGTGCACCGTGTAGGGCGGCTCAAGTTAAGTTGGTCACGTCCCACTGCAAATTATTTTCAGTACTGGTCCAAGCTGACGTTTCGATCTGTTTCCAGATGGATTAATTTGATTAGAGACCAACAGATGTTTGGAAGTAACGTCGGACGTGGGAAATTCGTTCGCTTCGTGTGTGCTACAGGAGTTTATTAAATAATGGCACAACATGAGCGTAAGTTTTAACAGTGTTTTATTTACAATCGAGCGAGCTGCACGATTGTTAGGTTTATGGACTACCGTATTCATTCCCCACACTCATGTTGCTATTATCTAATACTTTGGACATTTTAAATTATTGTTTTGGTACATAATGTGTAGATGGCGTGGAGAAGAATTAATTTGTGCATTTTATTCCTAATAAATAAATACACGTGATTACAATGAATTGACTTTAAACATTAACTTTATCTAATCACTCGAAAATTCACAGATGTAATAAGGCCCTTGCTTGTGAATTTCCTTCGGAATACTAGTGGTTATCACGTTAAAATCAAATTTTGGGCAATGTTGGATTATACCATAATTCTCAAGGTGAGCTGGTACCGTCGGTGCAGTTGCAATCAGTTGCATTGCGCGGTTCCCGTGCACCGCATTGTGATGCTCACCGCCGGCCAATTATCCACCGGCCTTAGACCTAATTGTGTCTACTAGTAGCTCAGCTTTAATATCGTTACATTGAACTACCCTCAAATTCCGGAGACTAACTAATTATTCCGAAAGCAAGATAGTGTTGTTTTAAAGGATTTAGGAATCGAAAAATATGTACCTATGCATGTTTTTCTATCGTTGTGCAATATTACAGAGTTAAGGTATAGGTTTGGTTTAGTTATCGATATTTGGCGTACCGTGCTCTCCGTATGCCCCGTAAGGGACCTGGCGTGATGATATAATAATGATCATAAATAAGTGACGCGATAATGTTGTGGATTGTAAATAAATAAATAAGTAGACAATTGATTCAAGAATCAATTAATTGGATAGTGAACACAGTCCAGACAGTTGGTGAGTTTAGCAGTCGGCCGGCAGAACGCGGAACGGACGAATTTAATTATTGTATTCGGAAATGGGCTAGAAAATTGAACGTTAGGGAGTTTTCATACTTTCCAGCCGTAAATTGGACTGTTAAAGACTACAATTAATATACCTACTTTTATATGAAGCAAATTTAAAATGTATTAAGAACCGCCATCAAGTGTTAGATCCATTATTTTCTTTGTTCGGAAGAGGGCCATGTCTTACAATAGATTTCATTAACGTGAACGATGATGACGATAATAATGATGATGATGGTAGTGATAAGAATAATAATGATGATGATGACAATTTGTTATGTTTTTATTATAACAAATAAAAATTATGTTATATCCACACTCAAACTAGAGACGTCATTAAGAACTAACTATTTATCTATGACTGATGATAAATGTGACTATGAATATACTCGTCGATATTTTGTTGCATTCCAGTCGATTTTATTCGATTGTATTTCGACATGTATCAGAACTCCCATCGGGGATTGCAGGATGGAGTCCCGTAAAACCTAATTGATTTTGGGAAGAATGTGGCCGTGACTTCCCTAGCGCCTATAGCATTTGGAGTTAATTTATCATTATTGCTTTAGGAGCTTCCGGCGTGATTAAGAGCCTTTTAAAATAAATTATAGCGGCATATTTTCTGGAATTGCGATCATTTGATTATTGACTGCAATTTTGGACAAATATTTTGCAAAAATTTTTCTCGAAAGATTATTTTAGTTATCATATTTTTAATTGAAAATGGTCACCACAAAACATGTCCGCGCTTAGATATTTTTGCAATCCAAACCTATGATTATATACATATGTTCCGGCTTAACTCACGTTCGTTTCTCGGGATGTCACAACTAGTTTAAAACATGTACGAGGTCCTTCGTCATGAGCTCCCGCCGGTTATTGCGAGGTCGCGGCGGAGACTGATCCAAATCCAAATCTAAATAAAATTGCAATTTTGTATTTTTGCAAAATTGAGCCTTTTCCAGGTTCAAGCTAGGGGAAGATATTCACGGTGGGGGAAGATTCAAAAAGCATTAATAACCATGAAATAATAGTATCAATATTACAGCTTGCTCGCATCCTATGAATATTTGAGAATGATGCCGAACATTACCCGTCTTATTAGAATTATTCGGTATGCAAAGTCCCAGTCGCGTACGCATAAACTTTTATTGTGATCCTTTTGTGCAATAAAACTTTTTCGGGCATCGAAAATATGCCCTGTGTCTTGAGGAAGTCGTCATCCCCACGTCGCCCCCGCGGAGGGTAAAACAATAAATCACAAACATGCAAATCCCGCTAATAACTTGCACAAAACCGAAAACCATTTCACGGGCGCCGAAGCCGCCACCGCCTTGAGCGGGACCGTGTTTAGACGATGCGACACGGAACCGACACGATTCGATTTCAAACAACAATGCCTATAAATTCGTCATTAGTTAGTATGTTATTGATTACTATAATTTTTTATCATCGACACATCTAACCGGATATCCCACTCAAAGACTACCTATCAATACACCCGTTATAACAAAAAGCAAAATTTATGGCGAATTGATAGTAGATTAGTGAACTACAGACAGACTAAACTACAAGAACTAAGATCTACAGGTAGAACTAAAGGCAGCGGTACGTCTCGAAACATGGACGCGCAGTTGTTGATACAAAATCGCACCTTTCTTCCTAAACATCACCGATCCGGCGTGGAATATTTAATAGAAGTGCGCGATATACGAGGGCGGCGGATGCCCGTGGACTCGCGGGCGCTATTTACATGTTGATGTTTAATAATTGATAACGCCCCGCGAAAAACACTGGGGTGCGATGATATTGACGCCGAACGCAAGGAAGATTCACAGGTATATTGTAATTTTCTGTTAATAGATACGAAGATCTGAAAGATCGAGCTCAGTGGCGTGCTATTGCAGAGGCTATGTCTAGCAGTGGACAGGAGTTGGCTGATTATAATAATGATGATAAACGTAACATCACGCCTGCCATCCCCGAAGGAGTAAACAGAGGAACGTAGTATGGAATGAATGGAATGGAGTAGATGATAAGCCTTGATAGTGATGATGATGATGATGAAATACGAAGACTTTATATAAAGTCCTGTAAGAAATGTGGTAGTGTACTACACACGTCTGTCTACGCCTAGGGGGAGATATAGGTGTGATGTTATTTTGAAATTAAGTTCATTGTTGTGTGAAACTACTTCGTGCCCAATATAGGTACACAAATCAACTCCCGTTGAAAATGAGCTCTCGTCTCCTGATAACGCGGGAAAATAAATTAAACACCGCCAACACCAGAACCCCGCACATTATTGAGTCTATAAACATTTCAATTGCGCTCACCGAATATGCAAAGGGATGCTGATCACAACTCGAGGTGAAGATACGATGTATTAGGGCTCACCCTTTCTTTTTTGTAGAAATGGGCTCGCGTTGCCTGCAGTCTCACCTGAGAGGCGAGATGCAGCCCATGATGTAGCACGCTCGCCTAGAAAGAACCTAACCTTTATCTAACCTTCATGTAATATTTTCGTTTTAGTGCATTTGTAGTTAGAGCGTTTGAACATACATATTATAATTAGCTTCCATTGTGCACTCAAATAATAATGAATTAGCTCATTCATTCGGTTTTTATTGTGTATGAACATTTACCATATGGTATGGTATGGTGACTCTATTGGTTCTGTGGATAATAACTGGGGAGTTTTGGATTCGATTCATATCAAGCTATAAAATGATTGTGCAATGATCGCGTGTATTTGATCTGTGTATGGATTTTATCTGTTTATGTGACTGTACCATTCGAGTCAGTACATGCGTATTTTTATCACAAAAATTGCATTATTGTCCTATCAAGGTTCGTAATAACAGATCTAAAAAAAAATTTTCTCGTACGCGAGCGCACACGTCAGATCTTAAATATCATTTAATATTACATTGTCTTTTAACTGGACGGTCCAGTAATGAACCCTTTTGTCTACGTCTAGTCCCCATCCACCGTCGAGTGACGGTCACACTGCACGCGAGTGACCAACGAGCAGTATAGCGCATATAACGATATAAAATGAAGGTAAATTTTTTACTAACAGTAAAACGTAGAAAATACATACATATATCGTTGCGGTCAATAGTTATGGCGCTGGGTCTAATAAGCTGTCGCCTGTTACTGACTACGTCATCATCGTCATCGTTATCATTATCATCGTCATCATCTTCAACCCTTTTTATCGTTCCACCTTTTAATACAGGTATCCCCTTAGAATAGAAAGATCATAAAAATAAAATCATACTTAATCCATTACAACCTTAACGACAGAAATAAAGTTATCGTTGGAATTTAGTCTTTCCAGTGACTGAATACTTTGCCCAGCAAACTATATATGTAATATATATCGCTTACCTGTCAGAATAATACGTGAAACCTATCTGAGCATAATGTTATAAATACACTGGCACTTAATATGT
>DWEE01001165.1:0-14072 GCA_018245755.1 Parelbella macleannani
ATGTGAATAGGCATTTACTAGGCAAGCTTGCTACATCATAGGCCATATCGTTGCTTCCCATCAGGCAAGACTGTGGCCAAAAGCTAGCCTATTGAGTATAAAAAAAGAAAAAAACATTACTGATATTACGCCCTGGCATCAGATTACTTACGAAATACTCCTTCTACTCTCGATATCGTTCAGTTTGTCGTAGTCTACAACTTCACCATTGGCACAAGAAGCATAATACCCGCCGAAGAAGAACTGCACGTCCGGGTGTCGGCCGCCCGCGGGTGCGTACCGGGAGTTTACGATGCCTGTTAACTATACATGAACCAAAGAGACAATTATAAGTTAAAACCATGTAATATCGCACTTCTTATTATATAAGGCGGTTTAATAATAAGTAAGTATCACTGTTGCAACGATGAAGGAAAAGATTGTGAAGAAATCTCCACACCTAAGAGTTCTCCATAGTGAAACCATATAAAGTCTGCCGACTTGGCCAACATGGCAGGCTACGGCTTTAACCCTTTTCATTCCGAGTGTAAAGCAGTGTCCAACAGACGAACGAAAAAAGGTTGAGATGATGTACGACATAGTAAAATGTTATAAAAAGGTAAATCAATAATGCTTCAACTAGAAAACAGGCTTAAAATTCACGCTACAATAACACTAAAAGGAGGTACCGATATGTATTAAACTAGTACCTACTAAATCATTATTATTAGATTAGCTATGCTTTCGATATATAATTCACTGTAACCAATCATTTCCGACAAGTGACATGAATTGCAATTACTTTTAAATAAAGAAGAAAGTTTATCTAGATACGTCAACTCCGGATCGTTGATTATTAATTTATAATGAATTCCAAGAACAATGTTAAACATCATTCGGTGCTCAACCTGTGACATTCCCGTTGCGGATAACGGTCCTTCTCTATTCAGCATGTATTCCATCGCGCTTTCCCAAGACAACTCGGGGACATCGGGTTCTTTGGTCAACGTGAATTGAAGTTGTACTCCGATATGGTTGTGCAGGTTCTGGCCCACTCCTGGCAAATCCTTGACAATTGGAATTTTAAACTTATCAAGTGTCTCCTTAGGTCCGATGCCAGAAAGCAATAGAATTTGCGGCGAATTCATAGTACCAGCGGAGAGGATGGCCTGTGAAAATAAAAAGGTTTTCCTTTAGATGACCATGATTTATAAAAACACACGCTTTATTTATTACACAGATAGGGTACATCAGTGAATGTGAATGAAAATAAGAATTCTAGGTGTAAAAATAACTCTTTCAATAAGTGTACTCTGGCATTAGCTAGTATATTTTTCATTTATAGTTCATGTAAGGCCCAACAATAGCTCTCCTAAATACTTTTCACGAAACAGTTGAAGTTGATTGCGACAGCTATATATTAACAACAAACCTCTTTAACAACACCAACAGTCTTAATGGAGCCATTTTTGATATATTCAACGCCGGTGACCTTTTTTGTTTTTGGGTCTACAATAACTCGGGACACGTGTGCGTTCAGCATCACGTCGAGATTTGCGCGCTTGGATGCCGGACGGATGAAGCCACGGGCAGTGCTGAACCGGCTTCCATTACTGAAAAGTACATCATAATCCAGAATTACAAGTTACCTACACATTGTTACTGCACGTCTGCCAACTCGCCCTTTATCGCGTGGCAGAATATGGCCTAAGTCCTTTCTATTTCCGACAGGAGACAGTGAAACGATGAGATTGATGAGTATGAATCTGAGTCACTGTATGTAGATAAATGAAGCAATTTCGAAATGAAATAATGAATGAATAAATTTTAACATAAATTGAAATCATTTTAAATCGATCATTTGAGACATTCGATAAATATACAATGAGTGTGTCCTTATGATGTAAACTATTACCGTGTTAATTTGCGTCAGACTTACTCATTGAAGGTTTGTGCAACAGTAAAGCCGGTGATGGTGTCGCCGTTAAGATCACTGGTGGGTGGATAGCCCAGCTCGATGCCCGCAGCCACCACGTCGTGGGCAAAGCGCGGTGTGTATCGGAACTGATAATGAAAAAAAAAACTTAAATTATTACAAATGATATTAACTAGAGTGCCCGATACCGATAGTCCTATCGTTGGAATGGAATACCTACTATACGAGGGGGCTTAAAAATTTTCAATAGTTGAGTCATGAAGGCTGATGTTGTGAATTCGTAATTAAAAAGAAACACTTCAGCCTTCTATTCGAAGTCACAATTTTCACAGTATACAGAGTTTTATTCTGAGGGGATTATTTATCCTTTACGCAACTGTAGGAATAAATTAAATATTAACTTACTAAAATTCCATTTTATTGCTACGTCATATTATAAAACACACATAAAAAAAAACATTATGGACCTACATACATAATTATATTGACCAGCAATTTACTGCTTCACAGGCGCTTGACTTGACAGAAACATTCTTTAAATGTTTTCATAATTATAAAAAAACACAATGATATAAATTAGCGAAATCTAGAACTACCAAATAGGTAAATAGACTCTAACGAGAAACTGCGATATTGTAAAGCATCGAAAAAGCCCGGACCGGTTTCATGGGCTCTCGATAAACAATGTCACCACGTCTCTACTACCAATAAACCCCAAAACACACATCGGTATATGAATATAAAGGATGTCTCTTTGAATGTTATTCGCGATGTGCATCCGTCCGTAAGGCCGTGAAAGTGTTCACACGATTTTAAAACAGGTATCTACCAGTCACAATGCATGTGATAAAAAGTTCCTAAATGTGCAACACATATGTAGGTACATGTATGTATGCGTAAATACACGTAAGTATGTATGTATGCCTGTGTTCTATACACATGTATGGCATGTATGGCACTGCACAATATGGGCATATTGTGCAGTGAATTGAGACAAGCTGGTGATCATATAATACCTTAATTACGTAACTTAGGGTAACAAAAAGAACTTTTAGTAAAAATTATATGACACCAACCTTTTGCACGGGCATGGGGCCACCCGTGTTGTGATACTGCCCAGACACGCTACGTCCTATCTCCTTGTTATTCTCGCTCTTCAGGAAGTACGGCAGCACCTCGAACCACGACCAACCAGGAGCGCCGTTCACTGCCCAGCCGTCATAATCCGCTGCGTGACCTCGCATGTACATCATACCGTTGATGGAGGTACAACCACCTGCCATAAAAATATTGCATCAACCTATCTAATTGTTACCCATTTTTATATTATTCTGCTCCAAAAGAAAAAATGCTTTCACCACCTGGTGAACGTAACTAGCTGTCAAAAGTTAAAAATGACCTTGAATTTTTCGTCTGATGTAAAGGAGAGAAATACAAATGTTCAGGACTAATTCGGATTTTTAGGCCTATGTCTAAGCAAGGCGTGCTGATTGCAATGTACAATACCGCACAACGGCTTGATTCTTATACGTCTCAAGAAACTACATGTTTTTTTTTTCATATATTTAAGATATTATTGGCTTGGTTATTGTATTGTAAGCTCAGTAGCGTGCCATTAGAGAGGCCTATGTCCAGCAGTGGACGGGAGTAAGTTGAAAATGATGATAAAAGGTATTATTAACTATACTGACCTAATAACCAGATAAACAATACGCGGACCTTGTAATACAAGAGAACTCACGAAAAAATAGAAAGATAGGGAAACATATAAGACGTTAGTTCCACAGTAAATGTTTAACTATTACTAACCGAGCATCTTTCCTCTCGGCCATGAACATACTCCTCCATCAGCTAAGCATGCTTTTTTCTGTGGTTCAGTCACATAGTTCCAGTCGGTATCCTCTCTACCCCAATACGCAGTGACCCAAGCTGG
The DNA here is from genome assembly GCA_018245755.1 of Parelbella macleannani. Classification (NCBI taxonomy): domain Eukaryota; kingdom Metazoa; phylum Arthropoda; class Insecta; order Lepidoptera; family Hesperiidae; genus Parelbella; species Parelbella macleannani. The sequence goes on from DWEE01001165.1 coordinate 3,849, forward strand.
CACCGACGACTGTGTTGGCTCATCGCCACCGGCTTCGATAAGTAAAACCTGAAATTGTAGTGTTTATGTTACAATTAAAGTAGCAGTTAAAACTTGAGACCTTGGACCGTCGTACCTAATTGAAGAGTTTCGAATTGATAGTTGGTAATGTCAAATATTTTTAATTTGTCATTTTTAAAGTGCATCCTAAGCTGGTAGCATTAATCACTTCCTACGTCAAAGCGCGTGTATGCAAAAGTACGCTTTACTGTTGATTTACAAGACGGTAATTACAAGGTGTTAATTTAAATTAATAATAAGTTTTCCATGTAAGGTTTCAAAATATTTTTGTATATTTCCAACTAGTTAAATCAATATTTCTATAAAACATCAGAATTAAAATAAAGTGATGTATGTCATGGACGAAATAAAAATTAAATAGTTTAGCTACTCAGCCGGAAAGCAATAAATAAACTTAATAATTATTGTTTTGCCATGAACCCAAACAGCATGTGTAAAGTGGTAATTGGATTTTTATAAGAGAAAAAAAAAGGTAATAATGGAATTTAAAACAAATAATATTAAATCGACATAATAATTAAATAATATCTACATGCATAATATATGAATGAAAATATTATTTATACATTATAATACTGAATTAAAATTAAAAGTACCTTTAAAACAGGATATGAGAGGTTGTCTTTCTTTAAGTCTGGGATTTTAATTTTGTAATTCATTAATATAATATCATTGTTAAGTACCTAATCATTTTTATAATATTATTTTATAATATTATTTAATTTATTACCTTCCACTGTGGATTTTCTGATAGCCGTGAAGCGACCACAGCCCCAGCGGTGCCTCCACCAGCCACGACGAAGTCATAGCTGTCCAGAGGCGGGTCCACATCAACGACGCGGTTGCAGGGATCGGCCAGATCACACCTTCCGTTGATGAAAGACTCCAATATGCTCATGAAGAGCAGGAACTGGCCCGGACACGCCGATGTCATAGATGGACCCACCTCCACTATTGGGCACGCACATTGCTGTAACAAAAATAAACCTGAGAATATTAATTTTAACTATCACTGTCTACCCCTTCGAGGGTTACAGGAATAATATTACGTACTCGTAAGTTATAAGAACAAATTAGAGCCTATTTATTGACGAATGTTCATTAATTGATCATCTAAACAAAATAATAACACCAATTGTGTTTACTGCACTTAATTTCGTTTACGGAAGCGCTTTAATATGTTCAATGTAAATTTACCTTGATGTTCAGTTGCCTCGTGTATAATTAGCAATGTTTCTTGCTCATAAACCACAAAGTGTGAACTAACTTACAAAAATATAAAAATGTGTGTCTCACTTAAATATTCTAATGCACACTGAAGGTATGTACTTACCTATTGTAGATGAGTTTCCTATATTGATATAACATTATGAGAACTATAAGAGTAGGTACGTTACGTAGCAATCTTTTTTTTTAATTCTAACAATATTGTGTTGATATCAGCACGCAAATTAATTATCCGTTTCAGGGGAGTTTCCATCACAATCAATCATTGCAAATGATTGCAATAGCATGACTATTGAATATTATGCAAGTCGCTAGGTCTATGGCAGGTATTTAAAAAATGTTATTGTGTGGACACGGAAAAAAGATACTTCTATTGTCATTCTCAGAAATATTCAATCATTATTTTAAGACTGACGGGCCCGTTGCGTTGGTCCAGTGGTTAGTGAGTTTGGCTTCTGGACCCGAGGTTGTGGGTGTAATTCCCAACCAGTACAATTTTTTGTAAAATGAGCATCAATATTTGCTCCACGTCTGAGCGTAAAAAATATCTATATAAGTATATATTAATGTGTATGTATACTGTATATGTATATATAGATTATTAGCTAACTGATTTCCATAATCCAAGCTCTCGTTCTGCTATCTTTGGAGTAATATTTTGGAACGATAATAAAAAGATACTGAGTCATATTACTAGTGTAATGTCTAATGTGCGATGAAATCATGCACGAACATACCTACTTATTATCATAGTATTTATGAAAACGTAGGTTTTCCCACATACGTAATTAAAATGACGGAATAATTAAATATGTATGGCTATTTTTTAAGGATGACTCGCAGTGCTCATATTTTAATACACTTTTATTATGTTTCAAGTTAAGATAGAAAACTATGAGTTATTTGGAAAGCGTACTTGACCGATATAATGGCAATATATAAATAAATATGTTTATGTAATGTGTTCATACTTTAGATCTTAATTGTACTGTAGGTACACTGTAAATACTCTGCTAAGATAAATAAATGATGCATCCGGCTGAAGTCGGGGCTTGGCGATAGTAACTTAGATACCTACATATATGTTAAGAAAGAAAGAGAGAAACCTTATTATTCGCGATATATGTATGTATACACTTACAAGTCATACGCACTAGCAGTGAGATTAGCATAGCTAAAGGTGCGATAAACGCCTTATGTAATGTGATGTAATTTAAAATCTACATTAGGCTTATGAATAATATAATGAGTTCATGAGTCGTTTGATTGAGCGAATTGTTGTCAGTTAAACATAATAGCAGCTTTTGTAATCATCATTTATTTTGTTCCAACAATTAAGAGTTAGCAAAAAAATATGTTTTTAGAGGTGGCACGACACCGCAAGAAGTTTTATGTTGGCTGACAAAAAAATCAGCAGGAAACGTACCTAATTAGCGTCGCGTTGGATGTTCGGTGTGATTGTGAGTATATGGAAGTTATTCTATAGTTTTAAAGTTGAAAAACTGCTAATGAAACGTTCGAATGTTTTGAAAACTAAACGCCTAACGCCTAAATATCTAATGATCCCTATAATACGAAGAAGTTAAGGACATAATCATATTACTACAGATTTTTTAAGAAATATACATGTAAATCTTAAAATTTGTATCTATATACATATTATGTAAGGACTGGTGTTTCCTTAACAATTGAAAAAGACATTACCAGTGTACGAACTCGAAATCTTACAAATTTAATTCAATATTTTTACAAGTGTAATTGAAGTATTGTTATTAGTTTAAATGTGCAATAGACTCATCATCTGTTCCATGGGACTTAAACGTAATTGTTGAAACGTGGAAATGTACTACACTCATCTGCCTACGCCTTCATGGAGTACAGGCGTGTGGTTACATTTTAAATGCGAGTTATCTTATTATGTATTATGTGTTATTATATATGGTGAGTTAAACCTACGCGAGCTTATTATTATGGATTTCTTCCTTCAGTTTGACCGTTCTAAACCAATCTTATTAATGTAAGCAATTCTTTTAATGTCGTTTAAATTGTGGGATTTATTAAAAACTTAGTAAAAAAACAAAGTGTAAAGAAAACCATGCACACCTTCAAGTAACAAAAACTTGCTTCTTAATATGCATCAGACAAAGAAAACGTCAAAATAAATCATACATATTTACCTCGGCTGCCCTTATCATTTTTACGGCTTAAAAGTACCTGAAAATAAATATTAGGTTTAATTACAAAATTAAATTTATAACGCCTCAAATAGGCCGCATAATAGAGAGCTTTAGAAACACCTATTTTCCAATAACTTTTTTGCTTTAAAAAAATTGAACTACTAATAATAAATAATTAGTAAAAGCGCATATGACTAAAAGATTTACTAATGCTTCATTTGGCGAAGCGGAAGCAGAATTTTGGACAAAATGTGTTTGAGCAAAATTGTTCATTGCCACTAACGTATCGACAACGTTAAAGTAATAATAAAATAACACCTTGAGAGATCATCACACACACACACACACACACACACACACACAATCAGCCTGTCATCGTCCACTGCTGGACATAGGCCTCTCCAATAGATCATCACACAAATGTATATTTTCTGTAATTGCATCTAGGTAAGTTATACAAATTGAACTGAGGCACACATACGTGACTATGTAAATGATGCCGTGGTTCCAATACTCTTCCATCGGTTACCAGCGAAGCTAACGAAAGCGAAATATTTCTCTACGGGTATATTTGCATACTATTTAAATACGATTGTCGAAGACGCATACAATTGTATGAGATGTACGATGGAAGTCTATTAAGTTCTATGTCCACTCGAAGCGAATGGCGAAACTATGAAATATAATATGAAGAGGCTTTATTTTATATTGTTTTATTATTCATATTATATCAATCTGCAGTAGAAAACTGCAGCAGAACTTGATTATAAATCTGAGTTAAACGATATTTACACGTAACAGTGCTTAAAATATTATTTATGTAAATATAAAAGTCGCTTTTCATTGCAAAAAGTAATTCAAACGTTTCCTTAACGCATTACGTAGGATTTTATGATAATGAGGACACATTTAGGTGATTTTACTGTGTACCCGTACATATACATATCAGGTTATTTGCCACGAATAAAATATATTTTTTTATTATTAATAATCAGTTTTTATATTAAAAAAATTATACATATACATATTTGTGTAATGAGTACTATATGACCTCGACAATCTCAGTACAGATTATATATAGTTATAGGTAATATAGGCAGAGGAATGCGTGCGGGTGTTAGATACAAAAGTATTAAGTACCTATTACAGTTGACATTAAATAGATTAACATTTTGTATCATTGTAGCGGATATCATTGTAGCGATGTTAATAAAACGCGTGGCTAAAATAACGGTTCGCACGCAGTATCGCGGTGGGAATCAGCGGTGCAATCCGTTACTTACGTTTCTGCGTGATATTGATAGTCTATTCGAAATTCGAATCACTTATTGCGCATTAACATAGAGCCTAACATAGTTTACAAGGGTACACTACCCCGTCACTTATGGGCTCTATGAAATTTAAAATAAGACATAGAAATAGCATATAAAATTGATCTTCAAACTTGGGACACAGTTTCAATAAAATGGACCTCTTGATGCTAGTGCAGTTAGTAGGTATTACAATTTTAGTTAATTTATTCCGTTATATGGTAATTGTATAACAAATATACACATATATTAAATTTATATCTCGTAATATAAAAACATCGCGTTATCTCCTCGAGGCTCCGGACGAAAAACCCACGCTTAACAATTCGCGGTCACCCATCCAAAAGATGACCGCGTCTAGCGGTGCCTAACTGTACAGATAGATAGATATCTAAAAACGCCAAAGTCGAAATTACCTCTGCTCTCATATGTACCAAATAGCCGTTACGTTTCAAAGACTTTCTCAGACCAAGTTTTGACCTTTCAAGGCAGAATTTGGTGCTGTGGTCAGTGGACCTGCCCACATACATGCTTTTTTAATCATGTCGCAAAATAATCAGAATGAAAAGAAAATACATATCTTTCTTATCTGTTTACATCTTTATATCCCTTTAACTTAAGTCCGCTAACTCACACTTAAGTTGAAAAGTTAACATTGGAACGCCAAAGTTTAATACTGATGATCCATCTTCTACATAAATATTTGCATTAATATCTAAATTGCTATGTAATATAGTAACGACTACGAGATACTTTCGTTCTACTTTTCTGTCTGACATTTTCTATAGTGAATAATGGCAGTTGATTAGTGCATCACATTCGCGATTAAATGTATTGATAAACAATGGAGCTGACTAATGCTGATAATGATTATTATTAATTATAGAAAATGTGAGGCAGTGCTGTGAAGCAATAGTCACTATATTTAACAATTTCTGTTTTGCTCTAAAGTTACGATAACAATTTGTGTTTCGGTCTAAACGGGTGCTTACCAGTCCGTGTGTATACTAAAGGCAGCCACCTCAGTCCTCCCAGAAATAGGACAGATACTAACTGGAACAGATACTAACTAGAACAGATACTAACTGGAACAGATACTAACTCGACTCATGATACTAACAATCGCTATAATAATAATTTTCGTATTTAATACTAATAAACAATATCTACGATCCTGTTCGAAATCGGTAACAAATTATACGGTCTCCATTTATAACTACTGACCGCTCGTTTGTAACTCTTCTCACTTAAAAAAGGAGTACAAGAAATATTTAACTTCTATCCTTTATACATTTCATTAGTTACCGAACCCGGCTCTGTCCGCCGCGGTGGACCTTCAGCACATTGCACTAGCACTGATTAATAATACCTAATTATATGTAGGTACGTACACATCATTTGCACTGGCCGTCAACACCATGAACGATTCGGTTATAACTAAAATATGTCAGTAATAGAATAACATTTTGTATATATTGTACTTATGAAAAAAATTCTATGAAAAATATACCTATAAGTATCTAACAGTGTTGTTCGAAGAAATTAAATTCAATCAGGTACCTACAAATTGTTCTGAGATACTACCTAAATTATATTCAGAAATATTATATAGTTTTCGTATAATAAAAACAATATAATATGTTATTACATTGGAGATAATAAAAATACACAATAGTAAATAATTTAAAATTATAACGAGTACCTACCTATACAAAACTTAGTTATAAATATTTATTCTTTTCCAGTTTGTGGGAAGTATACCGTTGTTTCTTGAAACTAATGACACTATCGTTTAAATAATGATCTAATAATTAACATAACTATAGCGGTTTTAAATTATTACATTTGGTTTATTTCAAATAAAGTTAGACTAACAAATATTTATATGGCTCTTATAAAAAGATTAAAAAAAACTCGCGAAAAATATTACAAATATTATGACTATGCATAAGCATACTGTGTCTTTATAATAATCTATTGGAATTATATATAAAAATCAATTTATAGTACAAAAATTAAATTTTAGAGTTATTTAGAATTTCATTGCAATCAGCTACGCTTTTAGTTTTAATTAAACTAAAGTTAATTTAAAAATTCATTAAATTTATTACGTTTTCTAACATATTTCAAATTTAAAACTGACCCTATAAACACCAAAATGTCATAGCAATATTTTTAATCCTTAAAGAAAACAAAACACATAAATTACAACGCTTTCAATTTGTATTTAAAACAAAAGGAACTTACCAGCTCAAAACTAAAATATCACAACGATATCACACACACGGTTATTAAATTTAATGGCGATTTATATTATTTCAAAATACAACGGAATCGCGAATGTGGAGACGCGCGCTAGCGGAACGTCGCGCACCAGCTCGGCCAGCGCGCTCGCACCTTCTGCTTATAAGGAACGTGGTTCAACTGTGATATAGCTGAAAGATTACCGTCAACAAAGGCGGCATAAGCAGAACCATACCATCACACCATCATACCAAATATTCACACATTTGTTGTTATGTCCCACCTCTACTAAGAATTAAAACCTTGTTTTATTAATTTTCTAAATCATTTTATTCTTCTTTGATTCATTTTTAATAATTTTATTAATTTGATTCTTATTGTAGTAAAATTGAATAGAAAATGAAAAAACAGAAAACGTTTATGAATCAACAGCCACTGCTGTTGTTAAGTAGACAAATGTAATGACATTTATAAACAGATTGTAAGGGTACCTGTATAAAGACGATTAAGAACCCGATACTAAACTCTTTTAGTAGGTCGGCCTATAACATATTTTAAGCTAGTACACAACTCTACAAACAATTATGTTTAACTGCTGAACCTAGGGCAGCGTTGACGCCTTCAGCAATCGCGGTCCTTACACAGTTCAATATTATATTCACAGTTCAACATTAACGTACCAATAAAAACACTGTCAGTAAACATTGCGAAATATTTATAAACACCACTATTTGGAGAACTGTAGCGGTAGATATTAAATATTATTTAATCACAATTTATTTATTAATCACTAATCGGCCACAGCAACGACAAGATGGATCCAGCAAAGGTTGAATTACTTAAAATAATGCTATTCTTAAATTCGACTGCCTCGTTGGTCGAGTGGTTGCAAGCGCAACTGCCGATCGGTTCTGGCTTCAAATCCCGGGTCGGGTACTATTGGATTTTTCTAATTTAGAATTTCTTTTAGTAACTCGGAGTTTGGATTTGTGCTCAGTGTATAGCAATAGGCTCACCACCTATTTATTCCATGGGACTTAAACATAACTGGTGAAACGTGGGAGTGTACTGCACTCCTCTGCCTACCCCTTCGGAAATTACAGGCATGATGTTACGTTATTCTTTTTAACCTACTGTGGCCTCCTCATTCCAGGTCCCTTACGGGTACGCAGTGATTACCGTTATATAAACTATAAAGTTAATATCGTTAGATATACATATATGTATACGAGTACGTACCTTATAAGGTTATGTGCTTTTTTCATATAAGAAGGAATGGCGTGGTATAATTCAACAATATCTGCATTATAGAATACGTAATTTCCAAGAAGTCTTCGTTGCAAATAGCGAATCCATTTACAGAATTATATTGTATTTTCACACATAATATCGGAAAAATAAATACCTACTAATCAATTAAATGAAACTAACGGATTCGTGCATAAGATGTTATCGCTTGTTAGAAACGTGTTAAGGAACATTGTATCTAAAACTAAAACATTAATACATATATAAATTTCCCCTCAATATAATTCACGTATATTATGTACTTATGAGGATGCATTTTCGTTATAATATTTCATGTAGGTAACAAAGATGAGGTCTTCTCTACGAAAGCCTTACTTAGGTATATGGAAGAGGGCATTGTAAGAAAAATCTCCAATAACCAATATCAACGGTAAGAAGCTGATATGGCCTATATTTCGACAATATTGGCTATCAGAATAAGTTTCAAAATACATTCAATATGTACACCTCAGTTTAAGATTTATATTGTTTATAGACAACTCTATATTCATTAATAAGAGCAGACACTAGAAAAAAGGTAATTACATATAGTTTAATAACACCAAGTACACAGAAATATCTAGAATATATATAGTTTCATGTGTACACAGACCACAGACTTTTAAAAATACTAATGAGAGGAAAATTCCTGCTGGCCCATTACAAGTTTCTGTGTTTACATTTTTTGTTTTAATTTAGATCAACGCACAGCATTAAATATAATATGTAATTGAAATTTTGATTAGAGATTTTGTATAATATTGTGTAATATTACTATTGTATGGAAGCATTGGGCTTAATATTCATTATTAACTCAAAATATATCCAATATTATGTTCAGAAGTGATATTTTCAGTGAATGTTTAAGTTGTTGAATGTAGATCACATCACGAATGTTAAATGGAAAAGAATATCTGGGCAAGAACGGAATAGTAAGGTCATATCACTTAGTATTAGGAATAACTTTTGGGCCTGCAGACCCTGCATGCAGGATTCGTAACTCCTTAAAGTCAGAGACTTCAGCCAAGAGCTGGATCTCAAACAGCCCTGGAATAATGTACTAATAGTTTAGTTTTTTATATGTTGTAATCTTAACGAGTTAGTTTTACAATTTGTTCTTGATTTCCAACAACAATGCAACGCTCGGACACATATACGTATGAGAAAAATGTAAATAAAAGAAATCAGGACGAATGTTATACGGTTACTTTCAACGTCAATTTAAAAGGACATACATATTTCGTGATCATGAATCAAAAGGACTTTCGACCTTGTTGCATGTGGATTAGGAGCGTAAGTGCAATGATAATGCTTTTAAAAACGCAATTCGCCTCACTGGCACCGTCACCAATACGTTATCTTGGGAGTCCTATATTATTTTTTGGTAGCGAGTAAAAGTTTAACAGCCTCACCTTAAAATATAGTATGATTAATATACCCAACCATCCATTTTTGTATCAACTTTCACTTAGTTCTGTCATATATGTAAGTATTTTTCTACTATTCAAATTATTTGAGCCTTTGCATCTTGCGTACTATATTATTGTAAAGTTAAGTAAAAAGGGTGCTATGAACGACCTGAACCAATTTGATTTCTACTCCACATTTGTACTCTATGGGTTTAAAATTGGTAAGCACTGAGAAGCGAGTTCCGAAATGTATTATCAATAAATTATTTCCAATCCAAAACTGTAGCTAGTATGAAGCATTCACTCAAGTTCGGAGTCAGTTGATGACGCACTGATGGTAATTCCTCACTTTTATTTTTATCATGCAATATTTTCATTTGACCTACATATGTACATATATACATACATGAACGGCTCACTTTGTCTTCGATATTGTAGCATTACGACAGCAAACTATGATGCTGTTATATAAATACATACTATAAAATACATATACATATATGTATATAC
>DWEE01001166.1:0-14070 GCA_018245755.1 Parelbella macleannani
GCGAGATATCTTCCGAAGCGGTGGTAGTTTCATTTTGACGTGCAAAAAGTGTTCTATTGAACCAATTTTGAATAAATAACATTTGAATTTGGATTTGAATTTGAAGTGAGAGGGATCCGAAGAAATTCCACTCTCAGCAAGCCACGATCGTCGGCATCGGGATTGCGAATACTTACGAACAGTATAGATTTTGACCTTGCGACTGCTGAAAGTGCTCCCCAGCCATGGGGGTCTCGGAACACTGCCTTTGTCGTAGGCACTATTGACAGGAAAACGACTTCAGAAAATTCATGTTACAGGAGATTAGTTCTGCCTTCTAGGTCTGTTCAAAATCACACGCGAAAGAGATAAATCCTGAGAATCAAGAGTCGCCTTCTCCAAATATGTGATGAAGAGTCTCTGAGCTTCTTCTTGCAACTTGAGAAAGGAAGAAAATCTACCTCCCATCTCAATAATTGGGAATTAGGCTTAGGCGACGTGTATTTTTCAATTACTAGAGTGTACTGTCTACAAATATTTCACGCAATTCATGATTGAATGTTTCATTTAGAAGGAAAGCGTGCGAAAATAAGCATAATTTTGAAATTAAAAAAATTTCAAAGGTCAAGACGAGGACAGGGCGCGATGGCTCTCATTGGGGGAAGCCTATGTCGACCAGTGGACTGAGATAGACCGATGATGATGAATGGTCAAGGTTGTTTCGTGATTGTCATCCCTCGCGTTTTGCGACTTATTACCTTAATGAACTCCATACCATGCTTTCAACCGTTCCATGTATTGCAACGTAATACGCAAAGTGGCTGGCAGTGGTTGGATGCGAAGAGCTGAAGATCGAGCTCAGTGGCGTGCCATTGGAGAGGCCTGTGTTCAGCAGTGGACGGGAGTAGGCTGATAATAATGAATGATGATATACATATAGGTGATATTGAAATGTCTGTTTGTAATACATAATATAAAAATAATCGTTTTTTAATGAGGGCCTGCAAGAATATATACGGTGAATATGACAGTAACGCCATTTTTAACATGTGATATAGATATATAGCATGGAGTTGTAACGCCACAAGATCACAACTGGACGAGGGTATGTATGAACGAATTACGTTGATGTGAGTAGTCGCTGGGGAGAGTTACCGTCGCGGTCGCCCTTGAAGTTGCAGTAGCCGTCGGCGGTGCAGAGCGCGCCGGCGCACTGCCGCCGCGCGCCGCCCCCCACCCAGCGCCCGTGCGCCGGCCAGCGCACGCCGCCCGCGCACGCCGCCCCGCCCCCCGCGCCGCGCGACCCGCCCCCCGCACCGCCCCCCGCGCCGCGCGCCCCGCCCGCCAGCAGCGCGCGCGCCACCCGCCAGCCGCGCATCCGTAGGACCTGCAGCGGACCACACCCGACATCTTACCACCAATCATGTGAACCGCATTCGTGCTTCTATGACCGAATCTGACATTAGTTATATGTTATCTGTTACATGTACAAAATTATTAGTTCTTTCAAAATTTAATTGGCTTTCACTAAATTTGCAAGGTTGGAAAATATCAATCGAACATTTTGAATAAAACTCACATATGTTTTTTTTTTATTTATATTTACTACGGAGAAACATCATAATAGGTTTACATTTTATGTTTAAATTTATAGGATATGACTGTTATGTACTATGTAATGAAACAACTTACAAGTGTCTATAAGCAGCATTGATTACATAATATACGAGTCTACTAAACTATTATCTAATATAAATGATCACACAAAGATATTACCTTAATAAGCAACGGCCAAGACGGTTGAGGTTGCGCAAGTAATACGATGAGCTCAAGTCCAATGGCAGTTTTATCGGGAAGATCTTCAATGCTTCTTATCGGAACATCGTCAAACCCGTCGAAGAGGTTAGGGCTTGCAAACGTAAACCATGGAAACGGACAACCTTGAACTGAAACTGTTTCTTCTTTGTCAGTGAACACCTGAAAATTCATGTAACATTTTATATAAATAAAAAACAAGCGAGTAAAAGTCACGAATGGCCGATGTACAAGTTACGTAAAGATTAGCATTTAACTCACGCTTACGCACACGCACACGCACACATACACGTGCACGTATACGTACCCGTTAAGAGAACAATTGAACATCGTATGTCGAGTCTATAGTTATATTTAAGTTGACCTGATGTATAAAATGCAACTCGGCCCCTCGGCACACCATGCACTTGAACAGTTCATTGCACTTGGCGTGCACGTCCCTGACGTCCCTGGTCTGCTGCGCCACGTCCAGCCCCGCCAGGTCGGAGCCGCTCGAGCATATCGACGGCAGCAGCTGGGCGACACACAGCAGTACGTTCAGTATGTCGTTAATGAGCAACGGCGTGGTTGCTTCTGTTGTGTTCGTCTGCAACGTACAATAAATATTATCTGTACAGTATCATTTCTAAATAAATACAAACAACATAAAATATCGCAATTATAACAAATATCACAGAACATGTCAGTTCTATTGATAATTTTGTATGCCAGCCCCTGAACTGCAACAACCATTCAAAAGATAATTATCAATAACTATCTGCAAACTCAACTGTACCATTCAGGTATGTTTACCAAATAAGCACAGCTTTAGTACTGAATTGTTTAATGTTTATATTTGTCTCACAAGATCCTCGTTAGTAATCTAGTGATACATAATACGTTCACGTTATTTGTTCTAGTCTGACGAAAACACTTTGTGTATTAAATTTACACCGATTTTTTAATGTTTGCACGCTATTGGCAGTCAGGGTACACGTATCTGACTATTTTAAGCTGCCAAGAAAAAAGCTCCTGTTACCTGACAATATCTGACTGTCAAAATGGTCAAAGTTTCATTTAACATTCCAGCAAATATTCTTTGGGCCATACGAGGCGGCACAGTGTCCCATAAGTCTCTCCGACTACCTGTAAGTGGTCACAAAGTTTTATTACTATGGCTTAAATATGATCATTATTATTATTATTTTCAAAATGGCATTAATAACAAAAGGTCTGACTACGTAAAATGGTCGTTGTAGACTATATGCGATCTAACAGGATATTGCCATGCATGTATGTATGTATAAATATATTTCTCCCTTCCAAGGGTGTTATACAGAAGCATGAAATATTGGTTAGAGCAACTTGTCTTAAGGCAAAGTTTGCAGTGGTTCAACTTGGCTATTAGTTGAGTAATTATTTTATATACATTCTTTTTAACCATTCATAGTCAGAATTAACTTTGGTGTTAAATTGGCCGAAAACTTACCATTCATATAAAGCCACCAGCCCTGCACTGATGGTGTTCCAGTATCAGGAACTGACCTACCCAGGTCATCTATTGGTCGACCACCGGAGTCTTGGAGAATATAGAGAGATAGCACCCTATTGTGTAGATCTAGGACCCTCTCACCCACTGCCTCCGACATGGTCACGTAGCGTTTGTAACACGCCTGTAAAACGGAAAGAGCAAAATTTTAAAATTAATGATCAGCTCTACTTTACTGAGTTGTGTGACTTTAGTATTCTATTTTGGATGCAGTCTACAAATCCTAAATGTATGTATGTATAGATACATATATCTCCCAGAAACTGTTAAGAAACCATATTCTCCATAATACAATTTCAGTAATATAGTTGATTAGCAAACACATCATTTAGTAAGGGACTTTTGAAAACTGTTGTTATCATGTGTTATTCGTATACATAGAGACACCATTGAAGACAAAACTATTTTGATTGCAATTCAAATGACAAAACAATCTATGGTTTGTTAATTCAAGCTAGATATCCAAGAGTAAATGACACGTGTCACAATTGAACTTATAATCTTCATGTGAGCCTTATGGGCATTATAACGAGAGCAGAAAAGCTTCATTGGTGGAAGTATTTTAATAATAATAACCACAGACCTGCAGAAGTGAATGTCGCTCACTGTTCCCTGTATCTTCAATATGTTGCACATAGCAATACAAGCTGTTTTTCAACAAAGCAGCCGCTCCAAGAGTCGCAGTGAGGACCGGGAGATCAGCATGGTCCAAAGCTTCCTGTGCTAGCATATGAAGGTGTTCTGAAATGTGAGAATACTCCTCTTAAGTAATAATAATGCAATTAGGTATCCCAAACAACTAAGCGTAATTAAAACCTACACCATCATAATGAACCTGTTATGTTAGCAGACAATATGTCATTGAGATAATAATACCTAGATTTATTATTGACAGAATTTAGATATTTTTAGAAAAACATGTATTTTTTCTTTGGTTTAATTATTTACTCTTGTTACAGAGCAGTTTATATATTGGTTAACCTAATATAACTTCTATAGCCTGGACATATCTACCAATTATTTTGTAATGTTCACATTTTTCTCTCCGTTTTCTTTACCACAATTATTTTTAACTCACAGTTATAATTTGGTCCATTCAAAAAAAATACCAAGTAACTAAAATAGTAGAACATTTGTTGCAGTGTCACCATCTTCAACATACACTTCCCCAAGAAAGCAATTCGATCTAACAGATTGGACAGATGTCAGAAAAGACAGATGTGAGTTAGGGTACTTGAAAATGATAAGGGATGTTTTCTTTGCTAACAAGACAATTCTATGTCTGAATGTTACTTACTATCTACAATTACTAATTAATTACTATGTCCAATTTTTGTTACCTAAAAGTGAATCACTAGACTTGATAGCCAGCTGCACAAATTTGTCAGGGTCTGAGGTCTTTGCTACACCTCCATCCGTTTTCTCCTCATCAATTGAAACAAACATACCAGAACCTTGTCTGTAAATGTAAAGATATTAAATATTTAGTCATGATCCAATTGATGACAAAATGGATAAGGTCAGATGAGGATATTGAGTATGTTATTATTATATGAATACTCTTTAATTCATATAAAATGTCTTTAATTTCAACATTTTATTTTATAATTTCACATTTTATTTTATTTCATGACTTTTGTAGATTATTACAACTGGCCTCATGCAGAACATTGAGTATTTCAATAATATGCCTAAGAAAATTGAAGACAATGAATTTATATGTGAATTTGGGAAACAATGAGTTGCTTTACTTGAATGCTATAGAGAATTCATCCTCAAGCCATCGAACTATCTTCACAGAGGCAAAAGATGCATTTCTTGGGAAGTCCAGTCTTCCGCCAACCACTCCTCGGCAAATTTTTTCAGACAACACTGTTTGATTGGTCTGCCAATGACATAAAAATGTGTTGCATAAATTTTTCATATGGTTACTGTTCAAATAGGTCAAACTACCAGACGACAACAGTCAAATTACAGTAAAACAGTTGTTTTCCAAGTCATTATCATACATCCATCAATGACAGTGGCTACATAATATGACTGTTGCTTATTTCTTAGGTGTTTAAATAAAAAAAAACCTTAGGTTATGATTTATCAGTTATTTGAACTGTGTAACATTACATAGTTGTCTTGAGCTATATTGGATTTTAAGCAATAAATGGAGTATTTTAAGTTAAAACAAGCTGACAGAAAAAGATTATTTAACCTATAATAATGGAAAATTAAAAAATTACATGATATCATGTCTGTTATCCCCAAAGAAGTTAACAGAGGAGTGCAGTACACCAGTGGAAGTGTAAAAACTAGTAGTGTCATCAAAACTAAATATTACCTGATAATACTCCAAATCCCTTTGTAAGAGAATGGGGATACGATCCATAATATTGCCATCTTCAATTACCTCCATTTTGATTGGTAAAATAAAACTAAATAACAAAAATAAAATTCTATAATACTTATCCTATATTCACAAAAGACTATTAAAGTAGACTGTGAGAACAATTACTGAAATCTACATTCTGTGTAATTTTTGAAATCTCATTTTGTAATAACTGATGTAAAGTGACACTATCATGTTTGTAGACCCAGTATCCTCCGTCCTTGAGTATTAGGTCATATCGCTTTGGTCCTGACACTGGAGAACTGAGCCAGATTTGCTTGTTTGGAGTCTGTCTATTTATCACGTAAGTTCCATACTGTGATCCTAGAGTCACTGTTAATACACCATCCTAGAAAACAATATATATTTTAAATTTATAAACAGTACAATATATATGATTCAACACAAAATATGACATATTGCCTAAAAATCCCTCCATAGCAAATATACACAAATAAATAATTACCAGAAGAAGCCCCCCCATAGGTTAGTTTTACCCCAACTAGTTTCTAAAGAACACCATTACAGTTTTCTACTAAGTATACATTTATTTATTGTCAAGTCTCTATTACATGGTTTATTTATAACAATGTTAAGAACTAATCTGTTCACTTTGACTTATCATAAGCAGATGATAAATTAGTCAGTTAAGTCTAATCATGTCTAGTTAAGTTAAACTTAATCAATTTATGGCCAATGCCCTACTCCTTTATATTTAAAATACAACTGGATATGTTATATAATTACATTTTAAAAATAAGATTTTAGCACCACTGAACAAAGAAAAAGGGTGAAGTTTATGCATGCTTACTAATACATTTATAATTAAGATCAATTATTTTGATTTTTAAAAATACCGACCTTCACAGTGAAACAATCGCACAAGAGGAGAATTACGACTTTTATTAAAAACCTTATAAAGCAGTGCACATGTTGCATCGCAGTAAGTAATTATGTTGTGGTTAATAAATATAAAATACACAATATTCAAAATCTGACGTAAACAGTTAAGAAATATAGAAAAAATAATAACTCACGCTATACGTAACATCCGCGCCTTTCAAATTAGGTGCTTGATCGACAATTTCTTCAAAGTATTCACATAGAGATTCCAACGTTTCATTACAAATTTCTTCAAACACTGCTGGGTCTACTTGGTCTGAAGATTGAGTACTACCTGTGGCAGTGGAATAACAACGGCTATATGATCTTATTTGGTTACTTTTAAATGATTTTACTAGTGTATACTGTCTTAGTACAGCTGGGGCGGTTTTATTGATTTGTCTCTGTGATAGCCACCGACTAGTACGGAGTATATTTCGTAACATTTTCAAAGTTATCGATAGAACTTGTGCGTAGCTAAGTTACGTTGTACTTTGACTTTCATGTTGACTAAACTCAGCTGATGTGACAGTTTGAACTGAAGTGTCATTTCGACATTTAAAAAATTTACGCTCCTTTTCCCAAAACGGAGAATAAATTTCGCAAGTGTTTTAAATAAATATTCCAGAATTAGATATTTTGGATGGCCTAAAGAAACTCTTTATAGATTAATTATTTATATGTATATTTCGATACAGTAACGTTTTTAAGCTCTTGACGGTATGTATGGTGTATGGTGGCAGACACCATATTTTTTTACCTTCCTTTTTATAATAATAAATACACATTATGCAATCCAAATATTATTAAGGTTACATTTATGTAATATTTATTTATTTTCAAAATTATCAGCTTTGTCAGTGGTGTTTAACATAGGCTAATGCATTAGGACTTAAGTATGAAGATTTCGATCACTTTAAATCCGTAACATAAAAAGAATAACAATGTTCAAAACATTGGATTCATCATAAATATGCCAGCCGAAAAAACCTAAAAACTAAACCATACATCTTCCGAAAGAGGTAGTTATCTGGTAGTGGTATACTTTCGTAGTTAACCAGTTACGATGACGTCCTATTAATCTATGAACCAATTGCTATACACCGAGCATTATCACAGAATCCATATTACAAATAGGCATTTCAAGCTAGAAAAACCTTGTAATAATCGACTCGGAGATAAAACTGAAGACCTCTCGCTCGCAAAACGAACAACGCACATTCTTAATATTTTTATTGCATAAGGTAAATCTAACCATTGGTCAATCTTTCTTGTCTCGATCTTCTTTCTGTTCTTCGTTATCTTTTTCTTCCGATGTTAACATATTAGCATTTTGTGGTGGTAGCATCCAGGGATTCATTTGATAGGCCATAGACAGAACAGATATCGACTGCTCTGGAACCCTAGGTATTGGCAGCAACGAATTATATTGACTCCAGTGAGGGTTGATGTAGAGAACGTGCCTATCTTCACGGTCTTGTAATGGTCGGAACTTGCCGAGATTCGGTTCGTCCCACGGATCCAAAAGCTTGCGAAATTCTTTCATCTGAGGAAATCGACTACAGTGAGTAGATATGAGTTCCCTTGGTACTTGATACCATGATTGAAAATTATCAAAAATTTTTCTCCAAGTAATACACGAATGTATAAAAAAAAACTAGTGTGATTTAGTATAATAATTATATACTATAATGTTTAACGTAACATCACATTATAGATCCCGTAGTCTTAGTTCAAGTTTATTAAATCTGACATTGACGTCGTCGATACGTTAGTGTCTATATTAAGTTACAAATCATAGCAATGAATTATGTAACGGCTATAAACTCTAGTGATTTAATACGGGAAGACCGTTAATTATTAATGTAGACCCTTTAATACTATAACAGTTAAGTATATAGATATTATATGGACTGTAGATACATGTAAATATTATGTTGCGAGTTCTATGACTTCATTTAATAGACAAAGCCGAATGGTTCTTAGCAGAATTACATTCAAATATGGACATTTTTATTACTGGAGGATGTAAGAGCCTAACTGCCTTAATGATTAAAGCTGACAGGGGTTTTGTACAAATATTATTGACTGAATCCTAACACGAATCAGCTAAACACGCTACGAAGAAAATTTTCTAAATAGAAACTGTTCATTCTTTTTTTTGTGTCTTTTTCAATGAGAGTATTGATATCTAAAATATGAGATCCGTTTACTTAGTCTTCATTCATTCATTCATTTTTTTCGTAGAATATAAATCTGTGGATAAAATTTCAATTTGTTTACCTGTTCCAATGATGCAAACAGAGTTATCCTGGGGACCAGCCATCTCACTATGAAACTCTCACCATCCACATTTGTAAGCTTCCCCCAGTATAGAAAGTAGTCTTCGTAGAACATTGGCAACAAACGTGATAAAGGATAAGGGCCAATACGAGTATGAGTCTGGGCTTCTCGAACTCGAGGAAAACCTTCAATTACCCACTTAAGTCGATCATCTGGATTTACGCCATACTAGAAATATTGTAACATTAAAAATTGTCATGTCAATACGCAAATGTACGTAAATCTGATTGTATTCATCCTAACTGTATTAATTTTAATTTAAAATAAATATTAAACATCCGCAATAACAAGGTTACTTATACTAGAAACATTTGTAATTCAAATATGAATGAATGCGTAATGATATTTAACTTAAAAATAAAATTAGAGATATATGACTGAAAGGAGCCTAAAATTAAAGCAAGTACCTTGATTAAATAGCAAATCATGACAACGCCATCAGGATGTCGCAAGGCTTCTTCTTGTGTCATGTATTCTGATCTAAAGAAGGTTACCTAAAAATTTTGTACACGGAATATGAGGCAGCATTTGTTTTACAGAAAATTTAAGTTTGGTAACATTTTGCACATTGATATCTCTTAGTATGTATCAGTTCACACATATAGAAAAAATATTTTTACTATATTAATTGCTGTAAAACGTTTGCGAAAGTAGCACTCTGCTTCTTCAAGACCTGGGGTATAATCGTTAACTGCAAATCGATATCGCGCATTTATAAGGGAGCCATTGTCACCTTGCGCATAAATCAGTTTTATATTAATTGGAGTGATTTTATCATCTAATCTACAGCGCAATGCGTCATGAGTCCTCTATAAACAGGTGTAAGATCTAAATCTTAAACCCACACGTTGGCTAAGTGTCATAAATTTTAGGTAGTACAATTCTCAACGTAAAAAGATAAACTTTCTCACGATGCATAGTTGAATGAATTACACGTTAACCAATCTTTTAAAATTTAATTAAGGACCATTGGAACATGCTATTTATAAAAATAATAAAAACCTATAGGTAACAATAAAAACCTGCATTTCTCCGGGATAACGTCGTTTATCCACTGTGTGCTCGCTTCCTTCCATCATATTCGCGCCCCAGTGAAAATGTATCTGAGAGAATATATGTTTTTCTAAAAATGGCCCACCTTCTAAAAAAGGTCTCTCTGTTCTCCATTTTGCACCAATAAATACTGAAAATGTTCTGAATAAAGCTGGGAAATTCTTAACCCACTGTACCAAGGTAGCGATTACGACTAGCACATTCTACTCTCTTACGAACTCTATATAGCAAGCGGAAAGAGTCCTGTGAGACAAAAATGTATAGCGTTCTATAGAACTAAATCAAAGAAGCGACCACGGTACTACGCAGCGCCCCCTGAGGTACCCTTCCACACTTGAGACGCTTGCGATGTTCTTTGTACGTATTTATTCCGCTGTAACCAAATATGTACCTATATTCAGCGAACAGGTTGCACGTAAAACCCAAAAATAGTAACAATTACATAATTTACAGTACTTAATCAAAGTTAGTTAGTGATATAGACATTATAGACTTAGCGCGATTAACCGAAGAAAACACTTTCAGCTTTATTGCATTAGTATTTCTGCAAACATTCGTTTTTGGTTCGTTTTTATTTACGTTTGCTTGATAATAATTCAAATAAAATAAATACTATGCTATGTCATATTATCATCAACTCTCTTATTTAAGAACTTCAGAATGTTAAGAAACGGTAGACTTAAAAGGCTGTACTTACAACTATATCCCGTGTTAGTCATTTTGATTTTATGTGGATAGACATCAAAATTATACCAATTAAGCTCAGGACAAAAGTATGGTACTGAACCAGTAATAGACACATCTATCGGCGTTGGATATTCTCCCTCAATTTCATTTAAATATTGAATCCATTCCACAGTTCCAAAAGGTGGTATAATTTTGTCTTCTTCCTTGGGCACTTCTTCTTCCTCTTAAAATAAATAGCCATACATTGTACATAGTTAAAGAAGGCTAAATGAAACTATGTTTCCAATTTAATTTTTAAATTTAAAGCCCTTTCAGTTATTTCACCTTCTTCTACTGTTGGTATTAAGGGCATTATGATTGTTTGTACAAGAATTTAGATGTTTCAAATATTATTGTTTTATGATAGCACCGAAAATTTATCTTTGAACTAGTTCATTTTGACAAGTCTCAATACAATAGTCTGTCAAATTAAGTTTGGTTTAAAAATATTTACTGATCAATTTTACTTACGGAGATTTAAAAATTGTTGATGCGTGTATTTTTAATTTTTAAATTTTGTTCGTTCTTTACTATTCAATAGTTAAATAAACGTAAATATATAAATTGGTTAAATGATGCTGCTGCACCAATATAAATGATTTTGTTAAAAAGTTTTTTGCGTCACTGTCATTATTTTATAATTTCTCACGAGTTGTGTGTTTAAAATAAATATAATAGTAGAAAATATACAATTGCTTAAGTATGGATTCTGGAGACAAATCACGGTCGGTCATTAAGAACGATACACTTACACCAGACCGTGAATTGATACAATGGGAAAAATGGATTCAGATAAGAAAAGAAGAAACTACGCATTTATCTGAAAGAACTGGTAGGACACCAGCAGACTTAACAATGAATTTGCTGGAAAAAGTAAGAGAAGATAAGGAAAGGAAGACTGTCCTTGAACACGCACAGATACCAGTAAAATCTACAATTAGAGGCTTTTTATGGGAACAACCACAAAGGTTAAAACAGAAATCGTATTGTGAACCGGTATACGAGGTGCACAGAACACGCGCAGAAAAAGGTCGACCACGTGTGATCGAACACGTTGGAGTGCCGCAGTATATACAGGCAATGGAAAAGGGACTTACTGGCACTGTACAACGAAAACAATGTCGTCTGCTTGATAGTAATTACGAAGACTACAGAGCTAAGCGTGAAAATGAACTTATAGATTCAATTAAGAAAATCGATCCGCACAGGTATTAAAATAAATTTCAGTGTTTTACTTTTTTGCGTTTTTTATTTGTCTATAAATATTTACATTTTTGTTTCAGACCTGAAATGAGTGAATTAATAGTCAAAGGTAATAAACCTAGGCCTAGATCTAAAAAGATGCCGCCAGTGCCCGAAATAATTGAAACAAAAATTAATGACCTTTCATATTTATTGGAAAATGTTTTCGCTCTTAGAATAAATAATACAGTTTTTATTAAAGACATACCTGGACAAACTGTATCATACCTACGAGAAATTCAAAATGAATCTTGGCATGAGTATTGTACTTCTTGGTCATATTATTTTAATACACCGATGAACCGAATAGGAAGGAGCAAACTTTTTCTTCAAAATCTTGGAACCGTTACTTTGCGTTATTGTTGGAAGAAAGTAAGACGTGCAATTCCGTTCATATCAGAAGATATTTACGAGCAAGTTTTCTATTTTAACAAAAACGAAGATGTATTATCGCCTGGTCAGAAAAAGGAGATTCTTTTCAATTTTATCTCAAATAAGCCTGGTATATACAGTGAGACTTGGGAATTTAATACGTGTAATATTTGTTTTTTTGATACTTTAGGCGAAAAATTACTTGTTAATCTTCAAGGTGATGCAGTCGAAAATATTGACAGAATTAATAATAGGGTCGAATTTCTAAGAGGTAGAATTAACAGAAAAGCAATAAAAAACATCGTAAGAACGATAATACATGATGCTTTAGAAAAAGTAACTGCAATTAAACCCCAAACATATCCTTATAAGCATTTGTTTTTGGAAGCCGAAATGTTCGTAATGAAAAATCCTGTTTGTTTCTATCATCAAACGGAAGTAGCTAAAATGAAAGAGTACTACACTGACATGGTTCCAGGCGAGTTATGGGACTTATCAATCACAAGTTGGAGAGGAAAAATGATGGGTAGACAATATGAAGAAAGAATGAAATATTACGATGTTTTGAAAATGTCTCATGCCCATCTTATCAAACCCTGGTTTGAAGGGGAGGATTTATTGAGGCAGAAATATAGAGCGGTGACGATATTTCTAGGTCAATTAGCAGATAAATTTGATGAGGAATATTTCAAAATTTCAAGGACAATGGGAGTCGATCTTCAACGGAGTGAAAATAAAGCTCCGTCAGTGTCCAAGATAACGATACATTCTACAACGTCAGTAGATCCTCTCACAATGGATACAATTCGGAATACCTTTTATCTTCACGCATATGAACACGTTGCCACAACAATTGAAACGTGTGCCGGTGTATTAAGCAGTTTAGATCTCAATAGGTGGATTGCGTTTGACTTTTGTCGTTGTTAAAATAAAAGTACTTTATTGAACAAGTGGTGGTATTTCTTATTTTTGCATTTTAATTCTTGTGTTTTGCTTGATCATTTGCACACTCATATTATATGAAGCGCTATATAAAGCGCGATATAGCGAAATTTTGGTTATTGAGATCGAGATTTGAAAGTTTTTTTTTTTCAGTCACTTCTGCTCAACAGTCACTTCTCAGTAGATGCTCATGAGCGAATAGGGGTAGGTTTTTCGTGCGAAATTCAGGCTTTTAGACTTAGCCAGTCAAATTCTTCGTTTATAAAATATATACATTGTACTCATATATGTTAACAATTGCATTCTCTTTGATCTTCTTAAGGGTAGAATTTTAGAAAATACAGAAGTTCAGGTTATAGTAATTATGTCGAAGAACATACCACTTTTCAAGTAATTGTATCTCATATACTACTACACATGGTAAAACTGAATTCGGCGTGTCTGTATTAAAAGAGTAATAAATGAAGAAGAATCACGTTAGGCTTTCTGTTAATCCCATAAGGGACATTTTTGTATGTTTATAGATATGTAGGTATATGTACATATGTATGTCAAATGGATATGTTATTTCAGTGCTACGCTTACGGCTAGGGCTCTTCTGTACACAAGGTGAACAGTTACCATATGAAAAAACAAGTTGGAATTAAATACCGGATGCCCTTTAATGAAAGAAATGTAATACTTAAATATGTTTATTATATCTAAACAGTAAAATAATCCAATACAATCATAACTGAAAAATAATAAATAAATATTTTATTTTATGTCTAATATAAATTATCGAGCATTTTAAAACAATCTCTAATAA
>DWEE01001167.1:0-14069 GCA_018245755.1 Parelbella macleannani
ACCTGTAATACTCGAAGGGGTAGGCAGAGCCACTGTTACAGTACACTCCCGCGTTGCACCAATTACGTTTACGTCCCACCATGGAATAAGTGGTGAGTCCATTACCACACAACGCGCACAGATATATTTATTTATGATATGATATGTCATGGTATCAAAATTAATTAATTTAATAAATATTGGGAATATAAATAAAGCAACAGGCAGGTCATTAATTATTAAATGCTATTCAGAGTATTGTTTTATATTCTGAAGTTTATTATGTTCAATCTGTTTCATATTGCTGGATACGAGTGTTCTCACGGAATGACTAGAGTTGTAAGAAGAGTTAGATGACATTATCCAGTATGTAATCCAGTATCCAGTATCTAATGTATACAGGTTTCGCGACGTTTCCCTTCACCGTTACAACAAATTTTAAAACGAATATTTTTTGTAAAGGTGTCCGGCAGGATTTGAACCCAAGACCCCGGGAGGAGGAAGTTGAAATTAAACCACTAAGCTATCGTTGGTCTCTGCTATTGTTCGGATCTTACACAATCAATTTCGAAATTAAATTTGTCCGAACTGAAATGGTATAACATCTATAATATGCATTTTTGGAATGCGGTCAGTTAAGACTTAATGTTATAGGGTCTTTGCCCATTTGCTCTGTGTTCTTTGGTTATTGAGTCGCTTGATAAGAGAATACTCTACTAATGACCGATGCGGCGGTTATCTGTTTAACGACGGAAATAATGATCAGAAAGCTCTAACTTAAGATAAATCTTAAAGGCTTAGCTTTATACTCTAAGAACGTTTAAAACCGTTACATTGTCGTTAATAGTAATCTGTTCATATATTGAGTACGACTGTCGCCAGCAACACCGTTCGCGGGTCTGACGGTTTACAATAAATTGATAAATATATTCTATTTATAAACCGATTTAAATAAACCAAACACTAAATGTTAAGAGAAGCTTATCACAATACATCAGTGAAAACCGCACCCAAATCGGTTAAGCCGTTTTGGAGATCAGCGAGTACAAACGCAGAGATAAACAGACAGAAATTCTAAAAAACATTGTTTTATTGCGTTAATAATAACCTCTAATAGTAGTTTTTTTAAATATCTTTTATTTCCAGACACCGATCAGTTACAGATTTATTATATGTACATATATCTATCTCTGTAAATACATAACAAATAAGAAAATGAATATAGGCCCCGAGGTTTCAATGGATGGCATTGCATTATTGGAGAGATCATAAGATTTTCCGTAACAATAGTAAGTAGATAACAAAGACAAGGTAACATTACCATGACAAAGGGCTAGCGAGCTGGTACTACCCGCATACGACTAAATCAAATACCACGTGCGACAGTTAAACTTTTAGACTGTTATCGTTTTAACAAAACAAATCGAAAATTCTTCCACGTCTATACATATAAATAAAATTGAAGTGTCTCTTTGTAATATCGAAATAATAGCTTTTCAATGGGTGCTTGTGTAAGTGTGAGGAAAACACATCAGTGAAGAAAACAAACGAAATTTTGTACATCCTTTCTAACAGACCCCAGGAGTGAAAAGAGTGTATACAGAACCAGAATATACTCATGTGACGAGAAAAATCAGAGTACTAATCTATTCTTTAGCCTTTTCGTTGCACGGTTAGACACGGGATTCCTTTCACAATAAGGGGATTTCTCCAAAAAAATAGCATTAAATACTGATACATTTGCTGGTTGACTGGTAGAGAATGCCATTAGGTATTAAGTCTGCCTTTTGTTATATACCTAGATGTATAGGTGTTGCAATAAAGAACAAATAAAATAAATAATTCGCTCAAGTTGTCGAAAAAAAGCGAAAATAGTCTTGTTATAAAAATTAAGGATGTAAATGTAATGAATGATGTAAATGGGTACCTGATGCTTATGTTTGTACTCTCTTACAATATACAATTCACAGTCGCTGTCACTGGAGTCGCTCAGCGGGCTGTGCTGAGCGTGCATGGGGCAGAGTTCACTGATCTCAATACCACAATAAAAGGGACGCGGTTCCAATCGCCCGAATAATGAACAGGACTATTGCTGTACGACGGATGCACACATTACGTTACTGACCTCCATTATTGTACTGCAGTGGCCCTTCTGTTAGCGTTTTCCCCTAACTACATTACTAGTATAATTAATATAATTTTCAATAAGCATTAAGACTAGCTTAGCTGATTGGTAAGCCAATTATGTGTGTTGAGTAGAATAGAGTAATGACCCCGGACTACGATTGTTTTGTTTTTCTGCCAAAACGTGTGGTATGCAAAAATACAACAATTTCTTTTATCGACGACGAGATCGGTACCAATATATTTATAATCGAAATTATAATTTATTTAAATGTTAACACTATAATATGCTGGATCGTCACGGAAGTAACCGCCAGGCTTAAAACCCAGTAGGTTGATGTTGAGCGACCTGATGACTGTATTCTCCAAGGCGGTCAGTTTTGTCAAGTTGCACATTATCAGCTGGCACATTATGATATTAACCTTTGCCAATATGAGTGGAGATCCGTGACAAACAGTTGAGCAATAATAGGGTGAGTCATGATAATATAAGTAGCTCCCAGATAAACCCGAACCCAAAATACCTAAAGAATTCCTAATTTCGCTTCTGGAATACTTGTATCAACAATCCTAACACATGTTAGTTTTTGTCAAAGATGACCTACGAGATTGTTATGTTAATTATCTATTTATATTGTCGAGCGAGCGTGCATTTTAATGTTTAATATTAACAAAAGGTGTGGATGTCTGTCCGGAAAATATATTAAATCTTAGTGTATTATATATGTGCAACAAACTCTTATAACTGTATAAGTATATAAGTAAACTAAATATAATCTATGGAATATAATTGGGAAGTATATTTTTTGCCTTTCGATTTTAAAATCTATTGCATCAAGTCCTAGCTTTATTTAATTCCGTTGTATGTAATATAATATTTCAAAATTATATGATAGGTATTCAATATTATAGTTCTGAAATGTTCAAGACTGTTCATATTGATATTCTTATGAAAATCATTTTCCGGTCGTGACCCAGCAAAGTAGATGTGATGTGAGACATCATCAGATATAAAAATTTGAATAAGATCGCTTGTAAGGACAATGATATTTGACACTCGATGCTTTCTGCCTGCCCCATAAGGGACCTGGTATGACGATATAAATATAATGCGTCTTTTGTCAAAAAAGAGTAAAAGACTATTTCATTTTAAATTACTCTTTTTAGGTAAATAAATAATTTACAGAATTTTTTTTTGCACGAATCAGACACAGTAAGTAATATTGTGACTTTTTTATTAAAAAAAATTTAAATGTGATGACTACGCTCGGCTTACAACCGATGAATAGTACAAAACGCGCACAGATGTATATAGGTAGTAAATCATATTTAAATTCATTTATTTGGGTCGACGCTTACAATAACAGTACTGAACAACGCACTGCAGGTACATACATTTGTTTACTGAATGCCTGTTGCTAAACTCCTACTGTTTGTGTACATTACCATAAAATAAAGTATTATAACCGTTGTTTTTTGGCATAATCAAATAGGGATCCTAATAGATACAGAAAATCTTTATTTCTTTAATAATATTTCAGTCCTCAGCCTCCCACTCTCGGACTCATCACCAGCATCGTTAATACGCCACAGAGCTCGATATTCTGCTCTTTACATTCAACCGCTGCCAGCCAGTATTTGTATATTGTCATTCCACCTTGCTTGAGGGCATCCTACGCTACGTTTGCCAAGACGTGGTCTCCACTTCAAAACACGTCTACTCTCGAGGTGCTGGCCGCAAATTCTAGCGCAAATCTCTTTCAAAAAAAACCGCAATTTACGATTAAATATCCCTTGGTGTAATGGCGAAGGAAACCTTAAAACAGAAACCTGCCCATCATAAGGTTCTCCATAAATTACACTAAGGCGTGGTCCGCGTAGCAGACTTAACCTTTTTTTCTGAGAAGAAACCCGTGGCCAACAGTGGAACTATAAAAAAATTGACTCCAATAAACTATCGATTTATTTGATGTAACTGTCTTTGGACGGAGACTTTTGTGATTTGCTATTGACGATTTTCTTAAGTTTGGCCTGGCACGTCTAGTAGGTGGCATGTATAAATTTTTATAATCAGTCATTAAAGCTAAGTGGCTTATACGTTCGTGTAAGTACATATATTTGTGACATATAAAAGCTTGATCTTGAAAGTGTTATTTTATTCCGTGAAGTAATTTTGGTGTTAGCCGAAGCTTTATGGCTATGGTCTTTTGGTAACTAGCACTTCGTTTGAATGATTTTCCAAATATACCCGTTCATAAGAACACTTAAGGACTTTTATCCCGTCTGGAGACTAAAGAAATTCCTTAGCCTCAAGGTTGTACCTAAGTAGTTGTACTACAGAGTATTATTCTCGTTTTACCAAAATAGGCACGTTGAAAGGACACTTCGAATGCCTGAAGTTGATGAATAGAACGGCTACGAATGGAACCATTTATTTTATTATTCTTCAATGATCATTTCCCACTACTTTTTCTATCGTTTTCGTTGATTATCTCACAGATATCTTTTTCATATTGAATCAACATGACACCTTACCAGCTATTGAACGGTCTTTTAAATTAATTAAGAAATTCGCGTAGGCGGATCTTCAGATCAGTTTATTAGTGTTTTCTGTTCGTTATGAAGGTCACCTTTTATTTGAAGGGTAACTTTTAAAATACCTCTTTTCAAGTTCGTTCTTAATTTTATTCCATTTTTACTTTTTCTAAAGCTAAAATAAGGGCCAGGTATATTATGTACGTTTTCATAGATTGTGCAAAAGTGCACCTTCAGTTTAGTTTGGCATTAGGGAAGCTGCTTGTACTAATGAGATTAATTTTAATCGAAGTTAATAGGTCACACTAAAAACACGTTATCACGTTTATACTTTCCACATAAAGTAAATATTGAGCGAGGCTTAGTATTTCGGTGACTCGGCCAAATAATTGCTTCTGTCGCACATTTAGTTGGTTAACGAATAGGTACTGCAATTACAGTAATCACCGTAATTTATTATCGTAAGCCATTTTAAATCGCTTCATCTAAAATGTAATATCCGTGAATAACCGGCGTTTTGTTTTTATTGCTCGATATTCAAAGTTAATGTCGTTTTATTATTTCGCGAAATGCGAAGAATTTCGTATTTCTTGGAAGTTGGTTTCTAGGAATATAATGTGTACAGTTGAGTAATTTGCATACATTTGTAAAATTATTATTGGTGCACGAAAATAGGTAGGAATCTTTGTTGTTGGTTAATGCGATGATTGTTTACTGTGCGCAGGAGTCGCTCGTAAACGGTCATGGAAGCGACTGGTATCTACGCGCCGGGCGATAGCGACAGACAAACGGAATAGTCGTTATCGCTGACACACATTCATGTTTTATTAAGCTCGTATGAGATCTGTTAAAGCGTCAGCTTTATAGTCATGTAGATCTAGTCATTCAAACGGCCGTTAAAAATTTGTTACGATTGTGTGACTACTCTATATTTCATAATAAGAGTATTTTTGTGAACAGCAGAGCGCACCCAGTGCCAAATATCTATACATTTTTTGCCTTTTTATATGTGTACCTCATGTTACTCATTATTACAAAAGCGTGTTCAAAAGCAAATAGTAGGTATATTAACAACAAATATTGTTAGTTCTTTTTTAATTTAAGTTTTTTTTTTTTTAAATGTTACTAATATGGCTAATCCTTCAGAAATAGTGTTTAACTTTTATTCAATAGTGCGTAATAAAATAGAATGTATGTGGATATTTTAGATAAGTGGGCTGTTAAAGTCGCTATAACAAGTTGTTCTGCCTATAACAAGCAACTGAAATAACAGTTGAACAGTAATAATATTATCGCAAACTGAACATTACGCATCGCGTCTTCAACCTGAATATGGCATGGCTCTTGTAAACAGATTCCTTCGTGCGATCGGTATATGTGATAAATATGTTATCATATAAATCATTATATTAAATAATATTGTATTAAATAATTTGACTGCCTCATTGGTCGAGTGGTTGCAAGCGCGACTGCCGACCGGGAGGTCCTGAGGTCACATCCCGGGTCAGGTACTATTGGATTTTTCTAATTTAGAATTTCTAGTAGTGACTCGGAGTCT
Source organism: Parelbella macleannani (assembly GCA_018245755.1). Lineage (NCBI taxonomy): Eukaryota > Metazoa > Arthropoda > Insecta > Lepidoptera > Hesperiidae > Parelbella > Parelbella macleannani. The sequence goes on from DWEE01001167.1 coordinate 6,197, forward strand.
GGAATTGCGCCCGGTGTATGGCTATAGGCTCACCACCTATTCCATGGGACTTAAACGTAACTGATGAAACATGGGTATGTACTACACGTCTCTGCCTACCCCTTCGTGGATTACCGGCGTGGTGTTACGTTTATTAAATAATATTGTAATGTCTCGCATCCTTAACAATAATATTTCTCCTGTGTTGCATTTAAAAATTAAAATTTATTGGTATTATAAATATAACAAAAATGTAAATCTTAATTATAATTAAACTTAATGATGGCAATTATTGCTCATAAATACTTTTAAATTACTCGCTTTGCTAAATGACCTATTGCAAATGAGAAACTTTTAATTTACATTTTAACGTTACAATTCGTATCAATTCTATTCCAAAAATTAATACCTACCTATTCATTTTTCCTTACGCTAGATTTTTCGGCGGAAAAATTTGGCGCCAAAAATCGAAACAAGGTGAGTTAATTGAAAGGTTTACGTAGTGATTTAAATTTTTAATTAATTGGGATTATTTTTATTCAAAACAGTTGACTAATTATTTTTTCTAACGCATACCTTTTAATAATATAATTTTTTTGCCATAACAAATTTATATTTAAGTGTTAGGATGGCTCCGTTACAGTTTCTTAATAAGTTAATATGGATTAAAGAAAACGTTGACATAAACCGCTCCCATTGCCAGCAATAATACAGTCGCAAAATATTATATTATATTAAACGTTTGTACGTTGATGTAAAAAGGAAATAAGTTACGTTGATGTCAGATATTCCAATCTACTTTACATGACATATTAATATCTAAAGATCTGACATTGTTGCTGTTTGCTTTTATTTTTCGTATTCTGTTTTTCCGATAAACAAATTAGTCTAGTACGTTAAACGGTATGATATTTTACTTTGATATCAGACTGGGAATGTTTCAACAATCTTACCACAAATCATCTCAGCAACGTCAAGAAAACTATTTTGATTTCATAGTTCAGTTCGTTACATATTACTGTATGCCATATTTTTACGGTAGGTTCCTTACGGGGTAAGCAAAGAGCGCTAAGTGCCAGATACCTCTATTCTTAGAGACCTTTCTTGCTTCTTCTATATTCATTATACTCCAAATAAATGCATCCTGGCTTCGGAGACTTCTGCTTCCCCAATCAGTGTCCTTCAGAAATTATTTTTAAGTATTCTTAATTTGTTTCACATTTCTTATTGTCTAATCAATTTTCAGAGATTTAAGCATTATTTTAACGACAGAGAGGCCATCATACAATTTTATCAGCACCTTGAGAAAATCAATACTCTATTATATGTACGTATCAAACATTCGTAAATGATACATTTGTTACAAATCTATTACTGAAATCAGATAAGAAAGTGTCTTATCTGATTTCAGTTAAAAATGAATGTAATAGGGTTTTGGAACTCCTTAGACCTGCTTCGCTTATTATTATTAATGACAAAAAAAACTTGGGACATTTCTACTCCATATAGTATTTCAAAATAGACAGTCTTTGCTATGGTAACGAAACGACTGATATGCTACTTATACAAACACAATAAGTTACATAGATTTTTTATACCTAAACACAGAACAATTGCCTTATCAGAAAAATATATATTCCGGCGGGAATCGAATTAACGAGTCTGGGCCCGCTCACGAACCAATGGTCTAACGGGCCAGTCACACAAAGCCTTAGTTATTAGTAGAGTACAGTACTGATTCTACTAAAATAAAGCTTTGTTCACGTTGACGAGATGGCCTTTAAAGTAATTTGCAAACAGACTGTTAACGCGTTTAGAGCAAGTATAGTAAGTAATTACGAGATGCTTTTATGAAAAACGCAAACAATTAGCTTTAACAATGTTACGTTGTTAATAACTTACCGATAATTTTGAGTATGACTGTATCATTAAACACATTCCTAAGATAACAATACATTATTTTTATGCATAATTATATAAAAGGAGCAATACATAGTAGCAAGGGAGGAACAGCTGAGCGCAGTCCATTTCCTATTTGCTAGGCTAAATATTTAAAAGAAAATTCGCAGTTTGCGCTGAAGAACAGTTATTTTTATTGCTTGTAACTGTCATTGTTACTATGTGTTATTTTACACTTTGTTATTGTGTGCAGACTATTTTTAATCCTTTTTTGTGTTATTATTATTTACCAGCGCTGTTGTTGATAAATTTGTTTGCGTTTATTTTATTCCCTTCTGCGAATAAAGTTTATTATTATATATCTCCATATTGTTTTACAAAGCGTGTGAATTCTGCTAACACGTTTTTGAGCAGCATGGCAGTTTATGGTCTGATCTCATCTAATTCTGAGATGAGACTCCCGACGAAAAGTGAACTGATAAAAAGGTTGATAAATATTTGCGAACGAATTATACGGAACACAGAAATGAAAGAATCTTTTGACATTGAGGTAGGCTGGCAATTCGGCGAACGGTGGTTAATGCGGGCAAAAAATATTCGCAAGTAAATTTGGAAAGACGCAAAGGGTTCGTTGGAAATCGAGGCGTGAGATTGAATGTTTACGCTAATTAGATTGCAGGTGTCTGGCAGCGGTTGTTTGCGAAGAGCTGAAGATTGACCTCAGTGGCGTGCTAGAGGCCTATGATTAACACTCGACAGGGGTACGCTGATGATAGTGATGATAATTATGGGGATGATGAAGAAGTTGCGGGTTCTGAATATAAGCAGCATTGATATTGTTTCATTTTACTTGTATACCTTTTGAACCAAGGTGGAAACTTCAGGAGCAAGGAGTGACTTCCTCACTTGTACATTTAGTAATTCGTGATTTTCAAAATCTAGACGATGTCGCATTTGAACGGCAATATTTCGTCTCAATAGGATCTGCTAAATTATTTTTAGTGTAATAATCATATTTACTTACTATCTTTACTATCAGTTTCATAATTATTTTACCTATTATTCTTTGTAGAAATAATGGATAGAAACAATATTTTTTATTCTTGTGACGTTATTAGTAGCGGTTTCAGAAAACAAGCAATTAATTTTTTTTCTCGAAATATGAGGTGTTTTGTGTAAATTGATGAATTTTATAAAGGTCTTTTAAAATCATGATAAAAGGAAAAATTTATAAAAAATATTCCCTTTTTATCCTCTAAAGGTACAATTCGTGAAAAATGGGAAAACGTAAATGGAAGAGTTAGAATTAGGGTTGCGATTACGTTGAAAATTGAAATGATATTTTAAATAACATAACAAAACATGATGTATCACCACGTCTGTATTTCTCCGAAGGGGTATACAGGGGAATGTGGTACTACCACTTTTCACCAGTTATGTTTTACGTCCAATATAATAAGAGCGAGCTTATTGGCGTACACTGGGCAGTGATACCTTAAATCACACATAAATAAAATGGGTGGAAAAAGTTAGGACATAACTGATGATAGGTCCGACCGACTTGACGCTTAACAAATTGTTGATACGACAGCTTGTCAAACAATTGGAATACAAGGAAAATATATATTCCACAAATCGGAATACGGTGGAAGAGAATTGACATTTGTGAAATACAATATCCGTACTAAATAAAACTGACCCAAACTAAGATAACGTTCAGGATATATAATTTATCCTAATCATTATAAGAAGTGGTGGTAGGTACTGACGGAAAAAAAACCTCAGATTTGTCGCAATAATTTTAGTTGTAGATTGGCGGTAATTAAAATCCGTCAAATCTGTTGATGCTGTGGCTTTAATACGTAAGTATCGAAATTGATTATTCTAATATTGGTATTGAAAAATAGTTGTCTGCCGATTCGCACTTGGCCAGCGTTTCAGACTATGGTCTTGACGCTTCTCGTTCTACGAGGAGATCCGTCTCCAGCACATTTATGATAAGAGAGTTAATGATAATTGATATGTGACCATTTTTAACGTGAAGGCTCTTCCCGAATTCTAATGAAGACTTCCACAATAGCTGCTTTTCAGTCGTGATTTATTAGAGCAATAGATACGTATTCAGCAAAACTCTACACTATTTGCAAAGTACGTAATATTAAGAGCGTATTTAAGAAATTATTTATTTCGTGCTTAGTGTTTTGAATTCGGGAGAATTTTTCACATAGATCGTGTGTTGTTAGCAAAACTAATTAACGCACACAAACAGGTGGTACACAAAAACGATAAATACTACGAAAACAAAAACGGATCAATGAAAAAACTAAAAGTGTACGCTGGTACTTTTTACATTAGAATTATTAATGTATTTACTTTTAGTAATAAATCACGGTCGGTCACGGGAGGCACAGCTGAAAAACTTCTATACTTAATGGTTGCTGGGCTACTTCGCATGGGCTAAGATAAAACACCTTAAAACTAAGTACCTATCACTGACAATTAATAAAAAAACGATGCTTTACTTACTTTAAACTGCTGCTTACTTTAAAATCGCTTTGATATTTCTTCGTAGTTAGTGCAGACGAAATAAGATATAAAATAGCACTAATAAGAAAAATATAATTCCGTAAGGGGTATCAAGAGGAGTGTAATGCACTCTCACATTTCACCAGTTACGTTTACGTCCCACATTGGTATAGGTGGTGTGTCCATTACCATACAACGCGCACAGATATATACTTTAGCACAGCCTATTGCTATACACCGGGCACAAATCCAGAATCCGGGCCACTAATAGGAATTTCTACTGAAAAATCTATGTTAGTACAATACAATAGTATCCATCCCGTTAATCGAACCTGAGACCTCTCTATAAGCAGTCGCGACCAATGAGGCAGACACTAAGAAGAAAACAAAATATTTATTTTTATGCCTGCTAGTGATAGCCCTGCCGTGAGCACTGAAAAGTATAATAGATGATATAAGGCCAATGTGCGAGGGCGTCGCAGGTCAGTCACTACGCCACAATAGTGTGAATGAATATATTATTATAAGAAAAGTGAAAACCTTTCATTCTTCGGAACGGACAGTTCGTAACGAGGACATTATAATAGTAGTGTATATTAGAAATATTTGCATTATTGTTCCCACAATCATACTATGTTAAGGTTCATTTTGTCGTAATACTATAGATACTCGTATAATATTCAAGAGAGATCTCTCTGTCTTAAGAGAGGTCTCTTTTGTTTGTCGGAACAGTCGGTGGTGTCTATTTACCCCGTTAGTGACCCTGCGATTATAATAATAAGATAATTGTTACATTATGGCTGTTATTTACATATATTATTAACATATGATTTAACGGAACAACACACCTGCATCTCCCCGAATAGGTAGGCAGAGGAGAGTGGTACATTCACACGTTTCACCAGTTACTTTATACCATCACCATCACCAACGAATAGGTGGTGATCCTATTGCCATATACCAAGAACTAATACAGACTCTGAGCCACTACTAGGAATCTCAAGTAAATATATCAATAGTACTCGAACCGGCGATCGAACCCATTGCTTTTTTTGTCAATTTCTAGAAACCGAACCTTTTCAGATATTTTCTAACACTCATTATCATTATTGTGTCGTTTTATTGCGATGTGGTTGAATGTTCGCAACTCGTATCAAAGTTTGACTGAATAAAGCAATTAATTTACGTATATTACTCAAATAAGAAATTTGCATTGGATCTTGCGCCGAGGCATTTGAAATAATGGTTAGCACAAATTGTTCATTGTACATTGTATATCTACATACATACATATGCAACATCGCTCTATCGTGTTGTTGTCTTACATATGAAAATTTATTCGATTGTTTTCACATGTCTACCTATATGCAAAGATGTAAAAATGCCACTTAGTTTTCAGCTTCTAATACCTATATTATTTATATTCATTGTTGCAGCTGTACACCATGAATATTTGCATTGTTCCCTATTCAAAAACATTTAATGACAATGTAATGTACGAGCTAAGATTACATGTTTTGTGTTCTTTCTGACTAGAAATACATTAAATATAATGATGGAAACGGTTAATATATACAGTTATTATTGTACATTGTCACGCCAACTTCCTTAAGGGATAGGTTAAAAGCATCAAGTGCCAAATATCTCTGACCTGGTGTGACTAGAAAACAAAGTATGTCTGTATAAAGAGAATATTAGGTGGAATAAGTATGACAGAGTATGCTTTTGAAACAGTATAAGGGATAAACGTCCGCTATAATTTCATATACTGATAGTTGAAACCGTTGCTTATTCGTAAAAATGAAACTTTTTTTTCCTTATATTTTCGGGACTTCCACGAGCTATTGTATGCCTCCATATGAAAACATTATGGTAATAAGGAGAGACACGTATCTATGGAAGCAAGAACATATGCCGGGATAAATATTAGCGGACGTCACCTGAAGGGTGGCCTGCTGTTGGTTCTTTGGTACCGTTTTTGCTTTCTGTATCGTACGATGAAAGCGAGATTGACTGTACTAAAGTAATAGGACACTGACATTTTGCTATCTTCAAAAATATTTTTTGTCAAAACTGAAATAAACTTCTGATTTTCATGTTGGTGGTGTTACTTTGTGTGATGATGCTTTTTATACAGTTTTTTCTTTGTCTTTGAATGTTTATTAGAGCTTGGCGCTATTCTTTATATTCAGGTAGATATCTAAATAAACGTCAGAAATGGTCGAAATTTTTTTTTACGGTCTCAATAAAACGTACGACCTTGGCTTGGGTGTTGCGAACTGTATTATATTCGTCTGGCATCAGTTTTTTTACCAAAACTCAGATTTTCTTTCTACGTTACGAGAAGGGGTTGGGGGTGCAGAGCAGTGTTGTGGCCCTTGTTGATTTATTGTGGATACTTTACTCAATATTTTTATCGTGCCCTTTCAAGTTCTTCTCACGCTATTCATCACGTCAGTGATCTTTTTATTAAATATGTTATTTGTGACTTATGGCGGTGGAAGTTGAAAAATAACTTGATTACGTACATACAATTTGTAACATATTATGAACATTTATATTCGCTGAATAATCCCTAATTTAAATAACAGCATGTCTTCGTGTTTATGTTTTATAATTCGAATTTCTTAAATCCGTTCCCTTATTTTTGAAAAAGTCAAAAATTTTTATCGGATAATGTCCCATCTATAAGTAGGTATACTAGATATAATATGTTATAGATTAATTGTTTTTATAATGTACAAAATAATTATTAGTAAAATAAAAAGCATGAAACAAATCAAAAAGAAATAAGTAAAGAAAATATGTATAATATCAACATACATGTAAAATGTACTTAAATACACATAGTTATATATAAAACATTATACACTTGTCTATAATGCATCTTAATTTTTTTTAAAACCTTTGCATTGTACTGTAAAAACATTCGAGGCAGCCAGAGTGAAGGAAATTAGCTCGCAATCTATCTCACTCGAACCAAACGCGAATTGTTTAACACAACATGTCGGATGACATGTTCTTGACGTGTACAATCGAAATCGGTAATGGGTTTTCAGCGTTCCCCAAGACCCATAGCGGAATAGGCCATCAATAGCTAACGGCTAAAGGATAATCTGATGTATCACTGAAAGTGCTTAAACCCACAAGTCATGTTTAAGGCATAAGGATATCTTTATCAGTTGGAGCTCGAATAACTACATCTTCCCAATAAGGATATACATATTTGTCAGGTAAAGTAGTTTTAAGTTCAGCTCATATGTTAGATATTAATAAATAACTATAATGCTTTCTTATTAAATTAAATTGAATTACGACTGCCTCGCTGGTCGAGTGGTTGCAGCGCGACTGCCGATCTTAACAATACAATTACGTCTGTAATCCCCGAATTGGTAGATAGAGCAATATTGTACACTCCCAAGGTTCACCATTTCTGTTTATTTCCCATGGAACAGGTGGTGAGCCTATT
>DWEE01001168.1:0-14067 GCA_018245755.1 Parelbella macleannani
AAATTCATGTATACACACTTTGCTACTACGAACTTAGAAATAATTCTTTAAGTTTCATAAATAACACACATTATTAAAAAGGAGAATGGTGTTTCTTTTTTTATTCTCTAGTTAGATATCACGTTGATTTTTTGTGACAAATTAAATTACAATTGTAATACACGTTATGTGTTGCCAGTGCTTGTTACATGAAAATGAATACAGGAGTGGGATCGGAGCTTAATATTTAGTGCTTATAATGTGCTTTATTTCCTTATATGTTAAGCATTTTTTTGTCTCTAATAATTGTTCACTTTAAATTATTGCCACCAGCATGGGAAAACATTTTGTTTTTATGGTCACACCTACGTTTGATGTAATGACTGCATTTAATTTGTCGGAAATGCTATTCTAAAATTAAGCAATAATAAATAGTATTAAATTTTATATAGTCTACTATTTTGATGTTTTATTTAAAATCCTTAGTTACATCAGAGAATTTCTGGGAAAAATTCAATTAAACGGTTGGTCAAACTACCAGTAGATTGGATTCTGATAATGTGTAACCAGGTTTCCGGAATTCGTCTGACCAAAATTAACCTGGACAGGACTGATCCATCCTCAGAGGTCGTATTAAAACAAGAGAATCAATTTCAATCAGAACTGGCCATTAATTAGCTTATGAATACCACAATGACTTGAAAAAGGAATATTTTGTATTATGCAGGTGTGATCGCGGATGTTATGCGAGTGGCCAGTGAGAACGGCGGTCTTAGTGATTCCCGATAGACACGGATGAGATGAGAGCTATTGTTGGAATGTCACATTGAATATACAAAATGTACTGTTATTTTGACATGTATCCATTGGCGTAGGGTATGAAATAGGTTATATGGATAGTTTAAAGTCTAAAATATAGTCCGTGTATATTAGTACGTTCTGATGGTGTATGAAGTAATAATTTGCTTTTTAATGTAGATATTACTTGTATGAATGAATTATTATGTAGAAATGGCAATCAAAAAGTTTGTATGAAATAGCTGAATTAGGCATTTATTGTCCGTTTTAACTAACGCCATTGCTTGGTATTTGACAGCGTTGCCAAGTGGCGCCATCAGTTTTGATGTATATTTGACATATTCGTGAATAACGGAATTATAGTAAGATTTATTTAAAATGTAATAGGCGCGAATTTAGAAAACCGCGGAAACAGAACAGAGTATTTGAAAATAATATCGGTTAGCTCTCATTTGTAAGACATAAATTGTATATGAACGAATTGAAATAAAATTAGTTTAGTTCCTAGTCAAAAAGTCCTAGTCTGTATTTTTTTATTCAATTACTTAAACACTTGTTGTTATCTTAGCAAAATAAATATATAAGTATACATAGATAAAGATTTGAATTTAAACTTTAACTGTAATATGAATTTGCTCGATAGGGACCGGGAGTACACGGAATAGGTAGGGAGCACAGCATCGAGTGTAATTCTTTGGACAAATACAGGCGTTATGTTGTTTAAACAAAACGAGAAAAAATCGCGGAAATTGAAGAGTGTAGTGGAAACGCGGGTCAATTGTGTCCACAAACAAAAGGTTAGAGCGCGTGACCGGCGGCGGAGCGCCCGCGCCTGTCACTGCGTCGCGGGACTTCGCCGCCGCGCCTCCACTGCGGCTGTTGCTGGAGCGTGTTGAGGTAACTATTACCATCATAATTGTCTCTGCTTAAATATTTATTGTTTTAAATATTAATTTTTTAATTTTTTTTAATATTCATTAAAGCGATTACGAAAACCATTTACAATAATTAATACAATCATTTATATAACACAATACGAATAACGTTAAGAAATTAGTTAATAAAAATATATCAAGTAATAGAAGATAACTACAGATTCATTAGACATTTTTAATTATTGTTATATAGACACGCCAGGTCTTTTAAGAGGTACACAGAGGGCACCGAGTGTTTCTATCTCTATCCTTATAAGTCTCACGTGCTTCTACATTAAACATAAATAGATTTGTTTGGTTTCATGTTAACTTTCATCTCATATTTAAATACAAAATTCTATTGTTTTATTCGATAATCACGAACTCCCATACAAACTTTCAATCCCTATTTCGAACCCTTCAACCCCTTTATTCATGATAAAAGGTTCCCTATGTCCTTACCTAAGGTCAAGTCTATCTCTATATCAGATTTCAGTGATTTTGTAGCAGAAATGTCTAGTAGTGGCTCGATGTCTGGATCTGTGCCCGAGTATGGCAATAGGCCCTCCACCTATTCCACGGTGGGACATAAACGTAATTGGTGAAAGGTAGGAGTGTACTACATTACTCTGCCTATCCTGTCTGGAATTACAGGCGTGTTGTTAGGTTTTCGAACCGTAAAAAATTGTGTTCTATATTGGATTTTGATTTTCAATAATTTAAGATTAATTTTTGCGCCCTGTAGCCTATAGGTACCTATGTAGATGTTAATATAGATTACGGTATACCGTTACTCCAAGTTACTTGACCAACTATTGGTCACCACGCCAACTGCTGGTCATCAGAGCGGAGAGGCCAAGGTTTGTTTAGAGTCGATTTTAATGGGTTTTCAATTCTGTTTACCGATTGCAATTAATTACGGACAATGAGCTGGTACGTAACTGTTGTATATATTTATGTATATATGTACTAGCCGTCCGTGCTCTCTGCCTATCCCATGAAGGACTTGGTGTGAAGATATGTATGTATGTATTTATATCACATTACTAAAATTCCTCTATATCTATCGTCAAGCAATAATGAATATCCTTTGCCGTGTGACTTGTTTCCAAGCATGTAAGTACTAGAAGCTAGTGATGTAACGAACATTCGCATTTAAGAGGCCTACGTCCAACAGTGGGCGGAGACAGGCTGATAATGATAATAATGATATTTTACACAAATGTTAGCTCACGCAATCCTATATACTTTAACACTTAATTAACAAATAAAGTAAAATACTCTCTATGTTACCTAATAATACTCTTTTTTAACATTCCACTTTTATTAAAAATATTCACTTTCCAACATCACATTTTTATTAATACTCTTTGTTCTTTAACATCCCAATTTCAATATTAATCCCATTTTTTTTTACATGTTTAGTCCAAAATCCCGTTTTCTCGCTTACCAAGGAGGATGCAATGGATACCATGACAATGAAATGAATGAATGAATGAGAACGATATGTCCGAAATTAGGTCAGTGTTCAGAATGTCAAATCAATGGGATAACGGCGACCTGTACAGAATAGAATCCGTCAATGGAATAGTAAAAGCTTTATGGAGCGTAACGTTACTATTTTACCACGACACCTAGTGTGAGCGTGGGAGTTTTGGCAGATGCGCTCAGTACCTACAATGTTCCTACTGCATCAGTGCCATTATAATGAGGCTTGTAATCTTTCATATCGCTTATTTAATTTAATTAATTCAAACGTTTCCACATGTATTAAATATGATTTAAGATACGTTTGTTGATCTTGTTCCGCCATTATTATTAAAGTTAAAATCAATTAACGTAAATAAAAAATCGATTAGTGTTTATTAAATGCAGAGTATACAGATATGGAATTATGAATGTCATCTAGGTTGTTGTAAATTGCATCTTCGTTTGCACGGTAATATAGTTGATTTTTATGCAATATTTCATCCCTTATTCCATTCTTTTAGATGTTAGTTTAAAAAATATTTTAACCAAATGGTATCCTGTCCCATGGTTAAAATTTCAACGTGCACGTAAGTATCGATATCTATTTCATTAAAAGAATAATAGTATTGTTTATATTTGAATATAATTTTAAAATAGTGTTTTCATAAAAAAAACCAACCTTTTCGCGTTCAAGTTTCATAAAACTATTTATTATTTTCATGTTATATAAAAGCGCGATTAAATGTTATTATTATTAAGTATTACATCGTCACACCAGGTCTATTACAGAATGGGCAGAGAGCATCGAGTGCAAAAATATTTAATCTTAGCGATGCTTATTTATTTTATTATATCGGACCTTACTTATTTATTTTAAAATTACAAGTCGCACTAGCTAACCGGTTTCGCAGACGTGTGACATATTTACAATATTATTAATTCATTATCATTACCGTCATCAGCCCGTCATCGTGCACTGCTGGACATAGGCCTCCCAATACCACGTCACTGAGCTCGATGTTCAGCTCTTCCTATCCATATTTATTATTAGGCAAGTATTTATGAATATAAATATATAATGTCGAATGTGTCGCGAGGTCGTCGCTCGGTATGCCTGGCATAGATTCACGGTTTGCTGGTTTTCGTCGCTTCCGTTCGATTTCATCACATTTCCGGTCGTACGTGTGTGTGTGTGTGTGTGATGGTATTATATTTCTACATATTATATTGTAAAACAAATTATTTCCAATGCCATCTATGTGTGCATAACAATAATTTATTATAATTTGGCGGTGTCATAGCGAAATATACCTTTTAATTATACTCATGTACCTGCCTATCATTTGTTTTATAGGTTTGCAGATATGAAATAGAAATCGGGTACTTGCATTGTTAAACGAGTATGAAATAAACATTTTGAAAAATTTTTTTTTTATCTATTGCGATTGGCATCTTCTGCTTCTACCGCCGAACAGACAATTAAGGTTTTTTTTGTTACCTAAAGACATTAGTATGATATTGGTTAAATTTCAAAAACTTCTGTCGCTGCGTGATATAAAATATGTAGTTCACAGATTAAAAATAAAATAATTATTAAACAGATAACCACACAATCCAGTTTCATATTCAAATTCATTCATTTAGGTATATTATGTACACAGCTCAATAATTTCCCTACTTCGCAGACATTTAATGCTTACTTAATGAATGAAATGTAATAGGTTGTAACTATAATGGTTTTCGTAACAGTAGTTTGTCCACCGCCGTCGTTCACGATATCCGCCCTTTGTCAAGCCTATTTCGAAATGTATCCACGACACTAAGGAGCTGTCAAGTGAACATTATCAACTTGGCTATGTTTCAGATCGCTGGAGAGGCAAGATGAAGAGTGAAATATGTTCAGTGGTTGTGTTGGTACAAATTCTGCAGGTTGCATCGAGTTTGGACTTGCCACATGTGTATGAAGAACATACTGAGGTAAATAATTTTATTAAAGTATTCAAAATTGCACTAACTCCTCGTTCAGAATCTCATATACTCGTGTATATATTATCTCTAACCGTGTCTCATTATAGGTTATCTGTACATGTACCGATTTAACTCATGTATGTTTTTAATATGACCATGACCACAGACCATGGTCTCACCAAAAGACCTCATGGTCTTTTATTAGTATGTACATATATAGTCGTACGCATGAATATTCACGAGACATTTAACAATAAAATTTTATGTAATATCTTTTACGCTTCTTCTATTACCTTCTGGACTTGTACTTCTTCGGTCCTGAGGATTGGTTGGAAAAGATGTTAGGCATGTTGTATTTCGATGTTGTTGTTGTTTTTATACTTATTTGCTTAAACTTATTAATTTTCTATGCTTAGATTATTTTATGTAGTTTTTCCACTATCGTCGTAAGCCAGTAGAAAATTAGTTTAGCCACCCAATAATTACTTGAGCGAGACAATTAATAAGATGGTGTATATTTCTCAATTTCAGTATAATGTGGACTCCGATGCAGCCAGAGGTCGTCGTGATGTAATTGAAGAAGAAAAGTACTATAATATACGCTCAGAGAACCGGAAAGATGTTATGCACCAGCCACCGCCTTGGCTGCCGGGATCTCTTTCCACGGAAGACGACCCCACTACTAAGATATCTATAACTAATGATAATCCTCAAGTTTTGTCACTATATCAGACTACAGAGAGAGTTACGGACAAACCGACTGGCAGAGGTGCTAGAGCGTCCAATGAAAATTGGATTAAGCTGCCGTTTCCCGGTCACGATGACCAAAGAGACGATATTCTAACTCCACCGCAGCCATCAGGCGAACTAATTAACTCACGAATGCCAAGAGTGAATTTCGTGACACAAAATAAACAGCTAGAAGCTTCTGAATCCAGGAACGACAAGGAAACCGTTCAGAGAACATCTCGGAAGGACGATTTGAGAACTGAATTTGTCAGGCCCGAAGAGGAAGACAGGTCTAAGCAGTACAAGCCGGTGTATCCAAGGCAAGCGGTATATTATCCAGAAGACCCCAGGCGACCCTACGACGACCGCTACTACGGCAATGACGACTTGTATAGACGTGATCCTTACTATGATTTATACGACCGGAAGCGGTTCTACCCAGGCTACGGACCCAGAGTAGATAGGTACGATGACAGCTATGATAACTACGTTCCGCGGAAACCAAAAAGGATAATTTACTATGCTCATCTGCCAGAAGTTGTCCGAACACCGCCCAGCGTCGATCTAAGATACCGCTACTCCGTGGACCCTTACCGTCGCTATGATGACGATTACAGTGCAAGAGTCGGCAGGTACGACTACAGGTTCCGAAACAGATATCCTTACGCGCCCCTGCGAAAAGAGGACAGGAATTACAGGGATTTAGTGGGATCGAGCACGGTGAATAAAGATAAAAAGGTGGATGACAAAATAACGGCTACACCCGTTCTGCCGCAGAAGGACGATAAATATAAAACCTCCGCAGGTGTTAACAGTGGCAAGACGCCCAGTAAAAATGCTATCAATAGCCATCAGTACCACGCCGCTGGTGATTATAACAGCTACAACGACCAACTGTCCCACAAGGCCTTTCAAGATGTAGTCAGACCCGATGGTGGGTACCTTCGATTTGAGGAACCTTTATTCCACAGGGCCATCGAAGACCCGTATCAAAGGAAATATTGAACGGCTAGATATTGGCAAATATATAAATCAGTTTGCATTTCAAGAAATCTGCTAAAAAGCAAATATTCGACTAGCGAATGAAATTCACGTCTCGACCAGTTTTATTTATTTATTTATTTGTAACAACAATGCGCCCATTTCGTGGTCTATTTGTGAAATTTGTCGCTAATAAACGTAATATAAACAATTGGTCTCGTTTTAATTATTCGGAGGGCGAACAGTTCGCGACAAATTGTACAAGCAATAAATCGGGTGTTCAAATTAAAACGCGGAGGGTGAAGATGAATTTCATTAAGAATTAATTAATGTCATTCTTAAGCGTTTTGTTTTTGCTCGCGGATAAAAAACATCTGTCGGTGATGTTGGCGGCGACGCGTTTTCTGAAGGTAATTAAGCAATAAATTTTGCGGCTGGCAACATCGCGAGGTGGAGGCCAATTACTTTGAGCATTTAAGAAAATGAATGTTCGCTACTCGAGCTCGGTGTTATTACGTGAGCTACATGCAAACTGTAGCAAGTTTTTTTTTAAATACTATTCACTATCACAGTCCTATGGAACTTTTTTGTAACTGCTGGGGAGTTCGCTAGTATAACGGCGCTTAATATCTGGCAACTTTTACTTTAATAAGCTATATATGTATGTTTTAAAAATAGAAGATTATTTGCTATAGCGGTTTCCAGTTTTCCTTCTGGAAATCAGCATGAGGAATCCTTACTTTAGGCATTTCTTATTGTAACATCAGTCTTGTAAATTCTGTCAATATGTAGGTACTTGGCGCACGTTGTGTTCTATGACTTTTTACCTTTTGTTTATAATATGATAGTAGCACCTTATTTAAAAGTGGAACAATGAAAGGGTTGACGATGACGTTGACTTTAGCGCAACGTAGTACCTTTTATTTACTTAATACTAACGTAGACGGAGCGTTGATAAGTGAGATTGAATTATAATTATAATGAATTATCCCGCAAGAACTTAAAACGAAAAATCATTTATTAATAATTAATTTGTAGGTTATTTTATTCCTTCTCAGGTCAACATAAAAAGGTACCGCCTAGTCTGGGAATAAATATGCGCGTGTGAATTGTTCAAATATATTACTAAGCTTATTCTTATTATTATTACTGTAATTACATGCAATATTACAAAAGTTGGCGCGATATTATTACATACAAAACACCCATAAGCACCGTAATCAGACCGCGAAGGAGTTGCTTCTGAACCAACAAGACTAATTACCATTGAGGGCTTAGGAAAAAATCTACGACATGACAGCTTGTAATCAGGGGAATACGATTTGTTTTTTCTCTTCTCCATTTTTAAACGTTACGGCCAGAAGCGTTCGCGGATTAATGGGGCAGCGATAAATTACGCGTAATTAAACGTCTGTTTGGGGTTCGTTCCCCGGCCGAGGTCTTAGACGACTGACGCTACGCCGCATAAATCATCGGCCAAGATTCGTTGGCAGCTCTGTCAAGAGGTCGCTCGAAAATCACGTGTAACAATTCAGTTGTTACGATTTGAATTACGAACGGAATGCTTCGTTATTTAAAAAAAGAATGTTTCCGGTTGATTTTTATGGCAAGTTACGAAAACAACTGTGATTATGTATTTATTTTAATTTGAAAATATTACGAAACAAGGACTTAGGCTATATGGAATTTTTGGCAGCGTATTTCTTCAGGTCAAGCAGATAATAACATCATGCCTTTAATCCTCGAAGGGGTAGGCAGAGGTACACTCCCACGTTTCACCAGTTACGTTTAAGTCCCATGGAATAGGTCAAGCAGATAGTATCGTAGTATATTTGAATAAATGGATAAATTTCCCAAGAAGACAATATTTTTACGAAGCTTATCAGGTATAATTTAAAAATATGATATAGATACGAACTTTATCATACATTTCGATTATAATCAACTTTTGCAACTTTTAATCATTCATATCAATAACTTTACTGTTTTCAATTACATTGAGTGTACTTATTTTACAAATAATTACACAAAATAAAAATATACATTTATATTCAATAAAAGAACATCAAATAAAATATATTATTATCGTCCATTGATATTTACATTTATTGTGTAAATAAATACGAGCTACAACACCGTCATTGATAAGCTGAATTATTTATAGAACCACTTCGATGAGATGTCTGCACTTTTTGAGGAAGAAATAGGCAAAGATTTTTTGCCATTATTTTAATTATCGATCCAACTTACAGTTTATTTACCAACATATCAATAAAATCCTATTTACGAGTATCTTGAATATTCAACTTTCAGAATGTTTTCAGCAGCTTTTAAATATTTAATCATATCTTGACGAAATATTAAACTTGAATATTATTCCTTTGACTTTAAACATCTGCTGTGTTTTGAATAATCTTTGACCTAACTCTTGTGGTACAAAACAATTACATATAAATTGTACATTTCATCGCATCATGTCCTATTCCCGACCAGAATGATGCTCGCTCCAGGAAAGGGTTGTGACAGATGCGCGCCCCTTGTACACTGCCGGGAGCGTCGTCTTGAGGCAAAACTCATTACCTGCAGTAACTGCCAGGACGAGGCATTACAGTGGACTCCGTTGTGATCTAATCCCGACCAAACTTGCTTAGCTAATTGGAAGCGTGTTTGTGGCCAAAGGGCTCTCTTGTTAGACCTTGTCGTGTTTAGCTTTTATTGTTAAAGACGTATTATCTTAAAGTAATACTTTATATGTGTTGGTTTTTCTGTCTGTTAGACTGGATGCAATTACGTAATATATGTATGTAAGGTATGTATGAGTTTAAGTTTTTTTGTGATTTATAACTTTGTTTATTTTATTTAAGAGGAAAAAATATAAGTATTATGATGGACTAACTAACCGACATTAACGTTTAGAAACAATTTGTGCAGTATAAGATTTGAAATAATATTGTTTATAAAACGACGCACATCATTACCGTTCTTGAATAAGATTATTTTGAAAATGAATGATTTGGTTTAGTGTTTTCAATAAAAAAAGTAATAGAAATATTTTAAAACAACCAATGTAATTCCATTTACGTTTAAACTTTACGAGACGAACCCGTATTAACATCTAAAACACCATTACTAACTCTCTCACGTCTCAGACTTCTGAAAACTAAAACTAACCTCTATTACCTCACCTAATATCTCCAAAGCTGCAGCTAATTTACTCAGCCAGCCCTTAAGTGATCGCAAAACAACGTCAACTCACATAAACAGTACAAACGCCTCATCGGCCCGCGACATGAAGACACTAAAACTATTAACATGTCAATAACAATTTGGCAAATTGCTTTTATGTTGTTAGAGGTATGAGACCCGCAGGGAAAGGGGTACCCGTAGAAATAGGGTTGGCACAAAGCGATTTCTTATAAAATCATTAACTAGAAATAATTTTAGTAGCATGTAAAATATAATACTTACTCAAAACTATTGTCAATGTGTACATCTAACTTGTAACATTGGACGGTTTTCAGGCATACCGAGAATACACAATATACATTTACAAAATATAGAGGTCTATTTCAACCTCTATATATAAAAGAGAAATTGTCCACTACCGGTTTTATCATGATACGAGTTACTAGCTAACCAGTTTAGTAGAAGATTGTAGAAAATTTATAGTACCTACCGTTTTATGCTGTCCTACGTCCCTTGGGTATCATTTTTATTCCTTGTTTTACACACCGTGTACACATTCAGTAATAACATAATAATCATCATGCATAAACGCATGCATCAGTGCTGCCATCTAAGCAATAGTGCTGCCATCTATTCAATTACAATGGTGGCGCAACTCACAAAAAACCGCTGGAGTGGACATTTTAGCTGTATATAAATCAAGTGTATGATGCCGGGTTATTTAAGTCTATACTATTGTGTACTTAAAATACGTAGATTCCTTAGGTGCTAGCCCTGTTCTTTACAACATGCAGCAGCAACGGGAGGCAAGTTAAACAGTCCAAGTCAAGGGTCGCATCCCATCTCTGTTCAAAATTGATAATTTCCCCCGCAATATCGTAACATTACATCAGTTATTCATTAAACAAGATATGAGCCAGGTCCGGTGCCAATTAATATTTATGCACGCTGTCCCTCTGTCCCTCGGTGTAAATTAATTTCCGAGTTCTGCCGCTAAATAATAATGATTGCTTAGTGAGATTGGATGCGCCAATTTCCTATTTGGCAGTTTATAGTGTTTATAGATATAATTACATTATACATATTATACTGCCCTGCTTTTAATCTGTAGGTATAATATTCTGTTCTATGGAATGAGACATCAGTATCTAAAAATATCATAGATTACGCTTGTCTATGGCAAATTCTCTGGCATCTAGTGTATTAGATTACTTCACGATACAAGATATAATTAATAATGGTATCAGTAGTAGTATGGAAGTAAACGAAACCAGTTTATGATGAAATAAATGCTGAGTACGCTATCGGAATAGCGGAGTAGAGATTTCCAATGTCGATGATAAAATAGGTAGTCAATATGTTAAAACACGTTATATTAGTAATGGAAAATATCCTCAGAGAACGTTTGGGTTTAAGTGCCCTCTATAACGTTATCTGAGACATGAAGTGTGCAGGTTCTTTTAGCGTGGAAGCCTTGACCCATTTTACCATAATTATTGTAGGGAATATTTCACAACAAAGTAAAACTCTAAGAAAAATTATTAACTATTGTTTTGATGAAAGAGTTTGGCTATTTAAATGGTATTTTTAAACCAAACGGTGGTTCTCACTGCCTATATGCTCCAGTCAATTAACTGGACAGTACAATGTAGTTATACCTACTACATCATTATACGAAGATAATAAGAGGAATGATTATCCAATGTGTCACCCCATAAATTGGTTTTGGCGACAATGTATCGAAGGCCGTTCTCGGAAACCAGATCGCAAGCCCATATTTCATCTCAGGGCCATCCCGCTCATTTTACTTTATGTGACACTTTATTAGAAACTACCAAGTCCTCGTCGTAATGATGGCGAGTAACGAGTAGTACATTAAGAGAAAACTTTCAGTTTGATAATAAAGTTGATAATTTCCAGGTTCTTGCTTCTTATTATTATATCGTTGTGTCGGATTCTAAACGAGGTAGACAGTGAGCATCGAGTGTCAAGTATCTACATCATTACAGGTGTACAGATTTCTGACATGCTCATTAATCTTAACTCTATATATTAAATTATCCATAATCGCTTTGAAGAAAAAGTTAAAGCTATCTTTTAGTCCTTATTCGCATCACTAGATGGCGCTGTACACATAAATATTACAATTTATTACTTAAGTACATCTAAATTGAATTACAACACATTTATTTGTTTGACACCGATATTGTGTAGCTTTATAACAAAAACCTGTTTTTTTTGACTCAGACGCATTTTAAAAGTCACATTATAGTATATAGCATATATACTTAGGGTGTGACAAGTTGGTAAGGCATCTCGCTGGACAACAAAAGTGTTATTCGGTTTCTCAGAAGAACTTTTGTCGTGGCGTTCTGTATAAGAAATATTTGCGCACTTTGTAACGTATCGCAATTTACGACAGCTTCGCGTCAAGCGTTCTTATAGGAATCTTTAGGTATTTGAATAAAGGAGAAACGCGTTTGTGACCTGTAATTTTTTATAGGTATATTCATTTGAGTAATAACTAATAACCCATTTAGTGTGTTTGGGTTATTATTTATTTTTATTTGGGCATGGGGGAATTAAGTCTGAAAACTGGGAGCGTGACAGTCTAAAGGCTATATTTGGTTACATATATTTCTTATTTATCATAAAGGTAGACTTAAGGTACGCTATGACATAGGGTTCTACAAACGTAGCGTGAAAAGGTTCCTTCAAGACAGGCAATACATTAGTAACCCTTGATATTACAAATGTCTATAAGCGACGGTGACCGCCTACCATCAAGCGGGTTGTCTGCTTGTTTGTTTTGCCGTTTAATATAAAAAAAACTAAATCGCATTGCTATTGTCCTCCACTATTGTGGACTATAACACCATTCTATCACGTATCGCTGAAGCTATTTCCAGTTGCTTGTAGATCTGGTCTGACTGCGGTTAATCGGATTGACTGACAAACTAATAAATCTGACAGTTATCAAGCCAAATATTGTCAAGCCAATTGAGTCGACAAATATGACTGAATTAGCCAAAAAGGGTAGGAAATGAATAGCGTGTGAAAGTGTTAGAAACCTCTGTTATAATTACAGTGTGCTTCGGGCAGGTTCTAAAGTGTTGAATTAAATTAAACATATGACAGCACCAATAAGTGCTTTAATTTACTATGCTTTTACAATGTTTATATTGTTTGGATGTAAACTGAATAACTACGTATTATACTGAGCTGATGTGGTAACTGTTATCATACGCAATACTAAGGATCCAAGAACCGAAGGTGCAGATGCGTCGATAGCCCCGTACATTCACTAACGCCACGTGGAATTGTGTAAGATAATATGTGTACCTTGACAGCAGTTGCATGTGTCCGTTGCCGTCCGCAAGCATCCGCAACGCATCGCGAATAGGGCCTCGAATTGGACTGTTAACGCTGGTTCCTCCACCAAGCATTTTGTTAACGATGACTGAAATTAGCTATTAACTATCAAATACCAGAAACAAATGCATATATTTATTTTTAAATAAAACGATTGCGTAACTTTATTACAGGCAATGACCTCCAACTTTTTTAAATTAGGTACTTTGATTTAATTAAGATCAAAGAGGGACGACTCGAAAATTTTGGACATATACCTACTACTATTTTTACATACGCACCGTTAGCACATCATTTGTTAATCCCATTAATTGTAACGAATGAAATAATCAAAAAACACACCCAATTTATGCAATATATATATATATCAATTAGCTGCAATCATTAAGCCTTCATCACACGTGTACGAAGACTTGATACTATAGCCTCTCTCTTTCTCTCACATACTGCCGCTCGTTCTCTCCACAGGTGTTAAGAAACGTTAATATAATAATAATGATGGAAGAATAAGTTTAAATAAAGGGGCTTTCAGTGTAGCGTGTACATACGGCTGCCGGCGCGACAAAGCCTGCGACCATTACCCAACGCGACAAGCCTATAAAGCACCCGATACACTGGGTAACTCGCGGCCGCGGTAGAGAATGCTCTACCTACGTTTTATCGTAAATAA
>DWEE01001169.1:0-14064 GCA_018245755.1 Parelbella macleannani
ATATTCCCTTCTTGTGTCCGCTTATCGTACATTGTGACGACATAACATAATAGCCAGTATGTCTCCAAAGGGGCCAGCAAATAAGTGTAGCACACTCCCTAGATTTACAAGTTACGTTTATATGTTCCAACATTGAATTAGGGGTGAGCATATTGTCATACAACGATCACAAATCCAGCCTTGGAACAACTACAAGAAATTTCAAATTATAAAAACACAATAGTACCCGACACGCGGACCAAACTCAGGACCTCTTGATCGGCAATGGCGTCTGCAACCAGTCGAGCAACAAGGCAGTAGCGACATAGTGACGAAATCTTAGTATTGCTAATAAAATTGCACGTCAGTTTCCCAATGAGAAAATTATCCACCGACCACATCAGGCCCTGTACCACCGGATGACGCAACAATATTTACATTCAACCAAGTAGAAGGAATGTCAATAGACAGGCAAATAACAAAGCTCTCTCCGTGAAGGCTCCGTACCGTGAGTCTTCTAGGTGTCTCCCTTTGTACCATTTATGGAAGCTTAAGTTTGCATCGCCGAGTTAAGGTGACAGCGCAGGCGTAACCTCAAATTTTATTGTATAGTACTTATGTAGTAAACTATTAGGTAGGTGTATAAAACCTAAGGTATTTTTTCATTTCGAAGGGAGACCTACAATGGATGATGATGATGATGCTGATGCTGATAGAATAATGAAAATAATTGTGTCTATTGTAAATCACCAATGGAGTTAGAACGAACTTTAAGTTGAATAAAGTGTTAATTGATATTTTTCATATTTATACATATATATCCTATACATTGATATATCTATGTACATACATATAATTATGTTAGTAAAACGTTTTCAACATGTGCAATGTCGTTTATTACAACATTGCCTTAAAATAACATGCGCGTTCAAAAGCAGATATTGATTATCGTTGATTCTCTAAACGTAACTTGTCAGTCTGCCTATGATGTAAACGTTAAAAGTTCATCTATCTCTCTGAAGATTCCCCCACCACGAGTGAAGAGAAAAGAGGCCAAAGTTAAATAACATTGGGCCGCTCCGCTAACTTCTAGCCGCTAGGTGGCATTACATTGTCCAGTGACATAATTCCAGGTGACATTTGAAGGCCTTACATAATATGTCTTCAGCGTTTCGAGCGATAATGATGGAATCGCGTGAGAGTAGGTACATCAGTAAGTATGTACGTAAATGCATGCAAAATTTTCGATATTCATGGCCTTTTTAGGTGTCTTGATGATTTAGCAGCTTTAGCCATTATCGCCTGTTGCTAAGTGGTCTCTGACATTAACATCATCAGTGGTTTTATGAAGGTAAATTTGTAATACATTAACTCTACCTATCCTACCAAGCTGACTAGTTTATTTTTTTGAGCGATTAATTAATTCATTTAATAGGTAACATCTCGAAAGCTATAAATATCAATGCAAAAAAATGTTTTTAATAGTAATATTATTATTATTTTGTTCGTTGAATGTTCCGTGATGATTAAGCAGATCTGTACCTACTTGAAAATAAGATTCTCTATAATCTATATGGTCAGTGTCCACCGAAACGTATTAACTTGAAATCGCACGTAGTTCCGCTCGCGTGATCAACTCTGATATTATATTGTGTTTTTCTTATGTGTTACACGCGCGCCCGTCCCGTGCGTCTGCTCTCTACATTTCGTACCATCGCCACGTCGGCGTGACTGGCTGTTCCGGAAGAATTCACTTCAGATACCTAATATATCAGTCAGCTTGTTGGTGTGATGTGTTGAAACCACGCAGGTGTCCATTGTAGTTTCCTGTTGGGAAACTTTATTTAATTTTTAACGGTTCATAGATATGTAGAGATTACGAAGACTAGTCGCTGAACGATGGATGAATGAAAACGTATGTTATATTAGTAAAACGTTCGAATTTAAGGTATAGTATTTTGTTTGGTTTAGTTTAAATGGTGTGGATCTCAATATATGTCGGAAGACATTTTTCTACATACAATGTACGATGTGAAAAAGTCTTTGATTTTCTTCACACAAGTACCCCAAATATCTATAGTACAGTTCGAGTAAACCCAGGAAACGCTACGTTGTTTAGTCATAACATCCGTTCAAATTTCATTAACATAAGCGCTTCGTCGAAAAGAAATACAAATACATAAGAATACTTATTTTGCAAACACAACGACGCCATCTTGGAAATTTAATTCAAACATGGCCGCCGGTCGACAGTTGACTCTTATTAACACTTCGGTTAATTCATGCTGTGTGTATAAAAATATAGTGTAAGTACTATGATTTCTTGCGTTTTTTTTACGACATCACAATTGCAATAAATTTTAGTGCATCGTTTTAAAAGCACCAGTGAGTGTATACATAATAATAAATTTACATACATAATTATACAAATGTATAATCGTTAGTACGTTTGTTAGTGATCGTATAACTTCTGAACCATTCGACCGAATCAGGTCATAACAATATATCAATACAACACAATATTTATATACATACATATATATTCATGTTCTGACGATTGTTTACAGTTAAGCTAAGATTGGGTGTTATTTTTTTCAAAAAATCTTTGATTTCCCGTTCTCGACTAGACTTTCTTCTTACAGAAAAGGTAGTGTCTTCTCGCAAACCAAATACTGTAATAAAATTACATATACAATGTACATACACTGTATGTTGTTGGTTGCACATCGCCTGAAGCTATACACCGTCATACATCGTATTCGCAGATGATTGCAAAATGACCAGCATACGAGTACATTTATTTACGATAGCTTTAGATAATCGTCTAAAGGCTTCCCATTGTGAGCAGAGTCTGGTGCCAAATAGTAGAACGATATTTGTTACGTTATAATACATTAATTCTTTTGCAAGCAAATCTTTGAGATCTCCGTAGAACTCTTATGAACCTTACTTTTTACCCTTAACTTTTTTGCTTATCTCTTTCTCAGCTTTGCCTATCCGACTATAGCTATGACTAACATATTTATATTTTCAAGCTACTTCACATACATAACATTTTTATCAATTGTAAGTTCAGAGTTGAAAAATTTTTAGACGAACTTAAAGTAGGGGAAGATACTTTAATCCTTGCTGAGTTAAGACGTTATTCGTGTCTAGCTTACGCACAAATACAGCATTTCTGTAAACATGATGCTGTATGAATCAGCCAGTCGTGATATTACTTATATTATCAAAAAAAATATATGCGTTATATATATACATATATAAATATATGTCTATTATTGTTGCGATCGCTATGATAAGTGTAGTTTCTCAGATGTAGACGCAAATGGAATATATAATTATTCCATTCAAAAGTAAACAGCGTCAAATAACAATCACAATAGAGTACAATAAAATTGTCAACGGCATGCAAATGTAGTGAAATTTATAACTTATTTACTTAAGAATAATCAGATGTATTCATATAATATGTGCAATTAAAATATACATACTTATACATTTTTAACTCCGTCAGTCTGTTGCGTTTTTAATTTGAAACGGCCCTACGAATTTTGTTTTAGATGGAGATAACTTGGAAAGTTGTTCGACCTACTCTCAAAAAATGATATAATAACAGATACAATATATGGAATTTATTGGAATTTTAAGTAGTACCGCGAAGACCGAAGACGAGGTGGGCAGGTACAATAGCGAAGGACATGACCGCCCGCAAAGTTTCCGCGAACGATGTGTCCAATCGTGCGAGGTGGAGAGTGAGGATACGGAAGGCGGACCCTACAATCAGCTGGGAGTAATAACGCTCAGGAGAGAGTGAGAGACAGATTATGTAATACGCGAGCGAAGTCATATCTAACAATTAGTGTCACAGAGAGTACTGAATGTTAGAAGCTGATGTGGTAAACCTAGACGTCTGGATTATGATCAAATCGGAGACCAGGTCTGACCGAACAGTCTGATATTTTGTCACATGATTATATTATATGTACTGGCTTAAGGTGAGCTCCCGCCTATTACAGTGAGATCTCGGCATTTTGTTACATTTTAAGTTTAAACAAATAATAACAATTTTTTTGTACTGTAAGTTTTTCACAGTGTCAGGTGGTGCATTCCTTGAATTCATCGATATGAACAATATTACTCATGAGTAAAATGATTAAATCAGTGTAGATCACTTGCACGTGTGAGCCGGTAATGCATCATTAATTAAATCAATTGGTAGGTGCATTGTGATGTGCAACATAGATTTGATATAAGATTTTAGATTTTCATTATTATAAGCAAAAAAAATGCTTAATTGAAAGAAATCTTTAAGCTGATTAGGAGGTTTTTTGGTTAGTGATTCTGACCGCTGAGGTTAGAGTTGTTGAGCATGGGTTCGATTCCAACCCGGGGCAAATGTTTGTGTGATATGCGTAAATGTATATTTTGAAACTGGCTGTAAAATATAGTTATTTAGAAATATGTATTTACTAGCTTTCCCATTACCATGTTACGAACTGACTTGTTAATTAAAGATTATAAGATCCTGTGTTGATATATAACGAAATTATTCCATTTTACTCATTTAATCAACCCGTAAATAGTTAAGTGAAATTAGTGATTTTTCTATTTAAAATGAATAAGTCTCCGAGCGAACGAAGTCGCAAAGAACGACACCGGGTTGTAGTCGTTGTAGAAACCAAAACCGGAAACCGTCAAATTTCCAGAAACAAATTACCGTTCAAATTAGCCATATATTTTCGTGCACATTGTATTGTGCTCACAATAGTATTATGCCCGTAATTATGTTCGTTTATACCTACTTATATAGTATATAATGTCAAGACAAGCGCGTGACGGTACTCATTGTGTTGTCGAAATATTAAATTGCCGTTCGTCTGGAACAATAGTGCGTCTCTGGTGCGAGAGAAAGAGTACAGATAGGTACTGAAGGTCTAATCTGGTCAGGGTTTGTGTGCCTCGAATCGACGAAAGGTTAAAGGTGCGGAAGTATTTTTTTTATCATATGATAGGCTAGTGTTTGACCGCGATCCCGCCTGATGGAACGCGCAGATGCGTCCTAAGATGGAGCGCGCATAGGTAAATCAAGGAAATCCACAAACGCTATGAAATGCGCATTTCTAGAAAAATCCATTCATCCTCAATTCAAAAATTCTTCATCATCATCAAGTCGGTGTCGGTCCACTGATCATATACTTCGCCAATAGCACGGCACTGAGCTCGATTTTCAGCACTTCGCATCCAACTACTGCCAGCCAATTTGCGTGAAATGAAACATTTTTTTAAAAATTATTTGGTTATGATATAGTTAGACAGCACTACCTTACAGCATTACATTTGCTTTGATGTCCAAACGGCTTAAACAACTATACATAAAATATTGCAATCTTTTTAATACATGAATATTCAACGATAACTGATCGTGTTACGGGATTCTGTTTAAACAATATCGTTGGTAATGTTTGTTAAACAGTAAATTGTTTATATTTTAGCCGGCAGCGCATCACGTAAGCGCGTCCGTGACTAGTGTTCGCTCACGACTCCGCTCGCTAATCGCTATAATCTAATCACGATTTTTATTACATCCAATTTGAAGAATTATTTAAAGTTTCGTGTACATATGTTGACTGTCTCTTTTATCAGGTTGTTGTATGCGCTATTGTTGCGTTGGTTAGAAAAGTTTTGAATTCGATTCCTGAAACGCGTACTATTGGGTTTTTTTAATATGATATTCGAAGTAGTAGCTTGTAGTCTGTCTAGTCAGTAT
Source organism: Parelbella macleannani (assembly GCA_018245755.1). Taxonomy (NCBI): domain Eukaryota; kingdom Metazoa; phylum Arthropoda; class Insecta; order Lepidoptera; family Hesperiidae; genus Parelbella; species Parelbella macleannani. The sequence goes on from DWEE01001169.1 coordinate 5,750, forward strand.
GGAACCGGGCGTGATAATGTAGTAATAACAATATATAATGATAGACACCATCATACATATCACTATCAAGTCGTGTCGTAAACATTTAATCTTAAAAACCTCAATCCAACTCGTGAGCGTCATAGCTCACATGACACATACATTTGAATGCAGGCCTTCATAGGCCTGCATTCTAACTCCAGACGTCAAGATTGGGACATTGAATTCCAATATACTAGGTTCTTGTACGACAATTGTTTCTTCACCCTAATTAGTCAAGCAGTTCACCCTTGACCGAGTGAGATCGAGTCGTTGAGAAAAACTTTAACAATAATGTTGAGTAGGGTTGTCGACGCGATACTAAAACGGCACTAGCGATGATTAATTTAGACAATATTGTTATTTTTTTATATATGGTTATTAATAAACAAAAGTTAATATAATTTTATTCAATATAATTTATTAACTTAATATTTGACACATGGTATTCTCTGCTTACCTAGCAAGGGACATTGCGTGACTTTATAATTACATCTATTTAGCTGCAATTCATTCGGTGATGCGGTTTCCGAAACCAACGGAGTCCCACTTTATGAAGATGTAACTCCTGTGAAAAATAAATATATTTATTGTATCAGTACACTTCGGAATGTTCTAGAAAATGTAAAGCAGTTTTGTCTAATTTATTAGGTAACTTATTGTTGATTTGTTATTGACAAATGGGCGAGCATTCATAGCCTAGTGGTTAAGAATTCAGTCTCTTACTCCGCGATTGATGGGTTCAAATCCATAGCGCGCACCTCTTCACAAAGTGCGTTTTAAGTTTAAATATCACTTGCTAACGGTAAAAGAAAACATCGTGAGGAAACTTGCACACCTTAGAATTTGTAAAAAAAAAATCTATGGTGTCTGAAGTCCGCCAACCCGCACTTGTCCAGTGTGGCAGATTATGGCCTTAACCCTTTCAATATGAGAGGAGACCCACATTCCAACAGTGGAACGATAAATGAGTCGATTACTATATTAACAAATAAGCTGGAGTTTGGCCACGATTCGTTCTGATGGGAAGCGAAGATTTCTCCTAAGTTTGAACACGTCTAGAAAAAAAACCTGTTCATACTCGCCTTGAAGAGACGCAGGTTAAATAAACGTTTTTACTGAGGTACATCAGCTGTTAGGATGTTATGCTGTGACGTCAGTAAACGTGATTTTTTTACAATGCCACAGAGATAAATATATAAAAACGTTATATATAACACATGAATACTTCTTTGTCATTCGTTTTATATTTGATTGTTTGTTTTACGTTTGGTCACCTATGAAATATACTCGGGTGTATCAAAATTTGTCTTTAACAGTTGGCGATATTGTGTTATTACTTGCAGAATTCGAGAGACACTATTGGTTGACCAGTTATTGAACTATTAAAATATATCTACAGGTATCAATGACTTACTAATGAATTTGTTATTCACAAGTTCTAGTAGTGACTCGGAGTCCGGGATCGTGCCCGGTGTATGGCAATAGGCTCACTACCTATTCCATGGGACTCAAACGTAACTGGTGAAACCTATTATGTTAATGAAAAAGTATACGGATGTTGTATGTTAATCTTGCAGGGACTCCATATTATTTCCATATTGTATCTGGAAAGGGATCTAACGTGACGATGTAAAAGTAACTAGTGGTCCAGTAGCGATCAAAATTCGACAGTAACTTAGGAATTTTTAAGTTTGGACGTTATTGAGGTTCTAATATCAAAGAGTTCTCTTTCAACAATCTTTCATCTCTGCCATCGATTGAACAGAGTTGTGTGTACTTGAAATTGGCAGCATGAATTTATACATTGACTGTTTTATTCGATTTAATTTAATGATTTAATTCGATTTACGTCAAATATAAATATTAGGTTTCTGCATTTCATTTCTCTATAAACTAACTATACCAAGTCTTACACTCCTCTATCCGCCCAATTGTCCCAAAAAACGTTATAAAAATATATCTTCATGTAATAATATATAGATGCTTGTTCCAGGGTTCGTACTGGCCTCAGCGGTGGTGTTACTCCTCGCCGGCATCATATGCGCGATATTCTTCGGCACCTGGGTCCGGCTATTCATAGATCATGTGAGTTAATCGACCTTTAGCACAGATTCTGCCTAGGCTGGGTTAGTTGGCCGTATCGTATCAAATGCCTGAGAGAAGACAGACAGACGAAACACCTGCAATTCCAGCACTATTGGAAGAAAAGGTATCTCAATGATAACCAAGAGGCATACAGCAATGTTTGAACCTAGAAATTAGTTGCTAGAAATCCACCTAGGATGCACATGATACCTACTTTATATTCAGGATAAAAGAGTTGTTCGTATCCTGATTAAGGATCGCGCCATAAGGATCCGAATTTTCTTTTGTTACCGCATACCACATTCTGCGGTGCTATTGAAGCGCTTATAGTCCTGGCCCGGTTGTAAATTGTAATCTGTCTGTAGAGTTAAGCAACAAGCAGTTGGCTATTATTAGACCATAATAATTAAACCTCGTTAGAAGCATTAACGGCAATGTAAAGTCAGTCAACGCAAATGCGAGATGTGTGTCTAACAATGGAACATATAAGCGGATACAGTGTATTTGTTTATTACAGTATTGATAAATACTCAATAATAAAAATAACTGTAAGGGAACTGCCGTGATTTTATAATACTGTTTGTTCAATATAAATATGATTTCGCCTACAGGAGCTGGTGCTCCGCCCCGGCTCGATGACGTTCGAGTGGTGGGCGCGGCCGCCGGTCAGACCGTTCGTTCGCGTCTACGTTTACAACGTGACGAACGCGGATGAATTCCTCAACAACGGCTCCAAGCCAGTGCTCGATGAGCTCGGGCCTTACGTGTACTCGTAAGTAACTCTTTCTCTTTTATTATATGATAGACAATCATTTGTCCGCGATCGTGTCTGACGGAAAGCGCAGATGCGTCCTTAGATGGAGTACGCATGCCTAGGAAAAGCCTATTCACCCTTGCTTTAAATAATCCAAGGTTACATATGTTTGAAAACACAGAAAAACGTCTATCGTGATAATAATGATAATGATGATGACTGTTGTTAATAATCCTATAAAGTTTATTCCTGTTGATTTTCGAATACAAAGTCGTCGACGTCAATGTAGTTACATAAAATATTACGAAAATAAGTGACTCCTATTACGTTAATAAAAATGGTAGTCGATATGTGATAACAGTTGACAATTACAAACACACATAGTTAATTAGATATTCAAATATTCATTACATCTAGATGTTTTTATGTTAAATAAGATTTTCTCTTTAGGTAATATTGTTGGTGTACGACCTAAGATTATTAGTTTTGTGATTCATAAATTTAATTTATAAGACTTATATGAAACCCTTTTTACATTACTTCTTATTTTTTATTTACACACAAATAACGTCATCATTGAACGCCTCTTTACTATATTTTTAAATAGACACATAAACACGTTCTGTAGCGTTTGTTTTTTCTACGAGTAGGTGCACTTCCAAGTTTTATGTATTGACGTAAAAGTATTTCTTGGTACTTTACTGTACACACTTATGTCAGTTTACATAGGTAAGAGAGGGGAGGGGGTCACGTTCAATGTTAATATCCACTAAGACCATCATACATCTGACCTTGGCGGACAAGTCCGCCATCACTTGACGCGGCGTCGACCACACGTTTTACTGTTTATCCAGGACTATCCGAGTGCTGTATAAGTTATTCTTGAACTTTATACAGCTGTAAATGAGAACAATCTTAATTATTTATTCCTAAAATTTGGAAGAAGGCATGATTGCGGTTTTATGCTTACATACATACGCTTGTATAGTAACATGTACACTAAAATAAAATGCATAATAAATAATATAAAATTACAACATCATTTATACATAACGAACAAGAATCCTGTTGACATTTTTTTCTTTAGTAAATTAAAAACCGAACTGCCTGTTACCAAAAGCGGTAAATCCCGTTAATAGATAGACACCGGGCAATATTACCTAACAGAATATTTATCTACCTCGGCGGATTGATGTTGATATCCCTGTGGATATCGATATCAAGAGGATTTGACTGTTCAAATCCTATACTAAGAAATCGTCCAATTACCCGTCACCGCTTGCGTCCTGTATAACTATGACAACAGTACGGTCACCATAACCACAAGCTTTGCGCGTTTTTTAACCGGTACCTACCAATTTTAAGTTATATAAAATATTGTACAAATCATAAAAAAGAATAAATGATCGCTTCAATTATTCCATCGTATATGTACGTGTAGTGGGTAATTTTTTACTACAATAAATCTCTTTGAAGTGCAATAATTAATAGTAAAATGACGATGATAGTGATGTTTTTTTTTTAAATTATACTGATGATGTTCTTGAGAATGAGAGTGGATGCTGTTGTTCGAATGATAGGGACGGTGATCTTGAGAATTGTAGTAACGATGATTTTGAGAACGATAGTGATGGAATGATGGTGGCGATATTTTTGAGATTGACAGTGATGATGTTTTTGAGAGTGCTAATGAAGATGGTATTGAGAATAGCAGTGAGGATATTTTTAAGAATGACGAGAGATTTATAAAAAACATGTAACAGCTCACTTGTAATCCCCGAAGGAGTAGTCAGAGGAATGTAGTACACCCTCACGTTTCACCAGTTACGCTTAACTCCCATGGATTAGGTAGTGAGCCTATTGCCATACACCGGGCACAATTCTAGTCTTAATAGTTATTTATATTCGACGTTAACATTACAAAGATTAGATTTATATATTTGCTTGTGATTTTCTGCAATTATTTCCTATCAAATACAACACAATATAATGAATGGAAATTTTTTTGCTACTCTTTGATTTAAAGACTCCAATACTAATTAAATAAAATCCAATATTCCTTAACGGAACTAAACAGTGTACAATAGAACACGTCTATTATTTATAATCAACAAATACAATTATAATATTATCGACTGTATTATTATTTCAAAGCGTTCATTTAATATTAAAATGCTTAAATATCTGTGTATATAATACGTTTGTATGTTTGTTTGGTTTTCAAGCCGAGACCGTTGAATACATTTTGTTCATAAAACACAAAAATATGTCTTGGCTATGCATACAGTATTATTTTCTAAATGGAACCATAAAGTCAAGTCGGTCTACAAGGATATTTGGCAGTCCGTGCTCTCTGCCTACCCCTAAGGGACTTGGCCTGAAGTTATGTATGTCTATGCATATGTATGTATCGATCAGTAAAAATATAATTAAAAAGTGATTGGTTGTTTGGGAATAATTTAGAATATCCTGCAAACAAAGTCATGGCTTATCAGTACGCGGACGATAGGTGCTTATCTGAGATCCGCGTCCCTAATGGTGGAACCTGAAAGCATATTACGTGTGCTTCGAAACCCTCAATTCAGAAAACTATTTATTGATCGGAATATATTTCTAGTTTTCGCAAAATTTTGTTAGTGTATTCATTCAACAAACATATTATAATAATTAAAGTTTGCTTTAACGAAACAGTTAGAAGCGGTAAATGTAAAGTTAAAAATTTAGTCAGATGTTTCCTCATTACAAGTATTTCGAAATCAGACTGTTTCAATGTAATTATATTTATTTGATGCTCATCGCTGATGCACATTGAATACAAAAACGTGCAAATTTCTTGACGATATACATATAGGTATGTATGTATGCGTGCACGTATGTATGTATGTATAAATAATTCCTGAACTCGGTCATTGTAGCAACACTTTCGGTCTCTATATGAATATTTGTTAAACTCACAGGAATATTCCATTCGGCTATCAAATGTGTAACACGAATTAGTTAATCTCGTTGCGTTGGAATTTTAATCCTTCGTCGTATTAAGAGGCTATAAAGAATAATGTTCTCTATTAATAATCGTTCCAGTTAAATGTTAGAAGCGATTTGTTTATCTGTGTGCGGCACCTTTATGTTACTGATTGCGGTTCTGAAACAGATCTGGAAGATTTTTGACGAGGTTGCAATAATAACGGTTATAGTAATAGGAATATTATGTCGTCGTGCCCCGTCCCTTACGGGATAGGTGAAGTGCCAATTATTACGAACATTACAGGTCTGACGTGCCTCTTCTACTGTCATCGTTCTCTTCTTACGCGCATTCTTCTCTCGTTCTTATTGAATAATAATAAGAATACTTTAATAATAATAACGGTTATATTAGCTGCTGATAAGAGAATAGACTCGATAGAATAGAAAACACTCTTCAGCCTATCTCTTCGGGGAAATACAGGCCTGATGTTACGTTAGGTACAAAATAGTGGTAATTTCTGTTTTCGTCATCCACCGTTCCATTGCTGTTGGAGACATATTAGAGTATAAGCTAGCAAACTATTTACATGATGGTCGGTATCTTAGACGCCTTAGAGAACACTATGGACAATTCTAAGGTTACATTTTTTATTTCTAGTTATTGTAATTATCATATCATCACTCCAGCCGCCTTACAGCAGGTAAAGAATAGTAGAGAGAGAAAAGTAAAGAGGAGTAGAGAACGCCGAGTGCCAAATATCTTTCAAATTACAAACCTGATATGCTTCTTCTAGATTTTATCACTCTTTTCATACACGAATGTCAATTTCTGAGACTTCTCACTCCCCTATCAATCAGTACCTGATCCATTACGTCAAGACCAGCAAGACTTGATGTCTCTCGGCACCTTCGTCGACATTCGCATGATATATCTATCTCGTCATTCTCCTACTTCCAATCTACGGGCCATTACGAAAGTGTTACGATCGTTCAACGTAAATATCAGTTACGTGACCACTACAGCATTATTATACTCAGTTCTTATAGCAATTACTAGTGTTTTAATGATTTAAGTGCACAATGGTGTTTTCATACAAAAGAATCATCGCCTTCCTCCATCCTTATTTGTTAAGTTAATTAATATCACGCAGGTATAATGTCGATAATCTGTTTCTCGGTAGGACTGGGCGTTGATATTTGATGATTTTAGTTCGAGAGTGGGGTGTGGCGTTGCGGTGATGGCGGGAGGTAGTGTGAAAGTGTCTGGGGGTAAGGAGTTCTCTCTCTGTGTCTCTCTATGTGTGAGTGCGTGTGTGCGTGCGTGGACGTTCGCAGGTGTGCATGCGTGTGTGTTTGTACGTGTGCATGTGAGTGTTTTTTATTCAATCGTACGGCAAGTTTTTATTATTCTTTTCATATTAAAATACGTTAAATACACATGTCATCAAATGGTACTTTAATCTCTATATGTTTTCATTCTAAGAACAGAGCCGCGTCTACCAGTAGAAGATGACAATCTTGATGATGTTGATGAAATATGTTCGTAATAAACTTGCTTAGTGCTAATGTAGACAACCCTTAAACCGATGGAGTCACGATGAACTTTGCGCGGCAATTTAACCGTTGCGTAGTATTAATAAGAAATCATTACTTAACAATGATGTGATTATAATACACTTGCTATAGTATAATTGTAATATGATAGAAGATAGACTATCATGCATGATAATAAAAAAAAATGCAACCGGTTACATCTGGAATAAAATTTATACTAAAATTGACAATGAGCGGATAAACAAGTAAAGGGATATTTGGCACGCCGTGCCCTCTGCCTACCCCGTAAGGGAATTGGCGTGAAGATATGTATGTATGTTACATGTATGAAAGAGCAAAAATACACGGTTATTATTGTTTGTATGACTTGTTATATTTATCCTGCTGCCATATAAATCGCGGAAATTATACAATTATGAGATATAATAAGGCATACCTATTAAATATTTAATATTGTATGTAAAAACTGTAATTATGAATAACGGTAGCACACAAGATTACAGGCGTGCTGTTAGGTTTACGTTTATACAGGATGATTAGGCAAAGTAACATTCCTTACTAGGGATTGCAGTACGTCCCATTTATAATATGTACATATAGTTAATTTAGTCATATAGTATTATATGTGACTGCCTCGTTGGTCGAATGGTTGCAAGCCGATCGGGAGGTCCTGGGTTCAAATCTAGGGTGGGGTACTATTGGAATTTTCTAATTTACAATTTCTAGTAGTGACTCGGGGTCTGGATCTGTTCCCGGTGTATGACAATAGGCTTACCACCTATTCCATGGGACTTAAACGTAACGGGTGAAACGTGGCAGCGTACTACCCTCCTCTACCTACCCTTTCGGGGATTACAGGCGTAAAGCTACGTACCTATATAGTATTATATGTAACATTTGGTGGTTTCTAAGTTACTCTAAATTTAAGGATTTTAAT
>DWEE01001170.1:0-14063 GCA_018245755.1 Parelbella macleannani
TATATTTATAAATTTTATTATATATACTGCTATAGATTTTATATAAATTAATTTTAGTTAAAACCCTTTAGTCAAATTTATAATATATTTAACCGAAACTATGTTTATGGTTAATCTTTATGTTTAGTTATCAGTCGAAGCTTTTGTCTGTCTGTCAGAGTAGATCTGTGACGTCATAGCTGCGAACAGCAGAGCCCAAGGGGTCTCGACGATGTCCTGTGTCCCCGGGCATTCTCAGTGGGTGAACTACCCCCGCTGTTGTTTTTCGCAGACCTATCACCTTATAAGTTTGTGCTATCAGTGTGTAGCAAAATAAGAAGTTTTTTTTTTATATTGACCGGCTTCACCCAATAGACAAACTTTTGGTCGGTGTGTGTTGAATATATTCTTTGTGCGAGTTGCCGTGGAAACCATGACACTAAGGGTCTTGATGTGGCGTATGGAAATGTGTTATGTGTTGTTCCAATGACATGACAAACTTATTAATTTTAAATATTTTTCAATAATAAAAACGAATACTACCTATACAATAACAGTCGCCATTAATAATATATTTTTTTTTACTTGTATAGTTAACGAATTATACAATTCATAGATAATAAATCACCTAAATCATTGACAGTGATTCTTGTATATATTATGTGTTTGTACTCTAATTCACTGATTTATTAAATTTTTTAGCATTTGCAACTATCAAAATGTCAAAATGTTAGTAACGTTTGTCGTTAGTTCTCATTACATTTGTTTATCTCAATGTAGTTCTTTTATTCTTAAACGTACTCTCACGCATGTAATCCCTGAAGGGGTAGGCAGAGGAGTATAGTACACTCCTACGTTTCACCAGTTACGTTTACCTCCCATGGAATAAGTAGAGAGTCTATTGCCATATAGCGGGCACAGATCTAGACTCCGAGTCACCAGTAGAAATTCTAAATGAGAAAAATCCTATAGTCAAAATATATAAATAAAAATCCTACCCTACTCGGGATTTGAACCCAAGACCTCCCCATCGGCAGTCGCGTTTGCAATCATTCGACCAATGACGCAGTAAATTATTATTATTAATACAATTAATATTTCCTTAATACGTATTATACTTAAGTTATGCCTTCTTTACCTATACTTTCTCTATGTAAACTTTAACTATACGAAGTCATATTAAACTCCTCCGTGCGCGTAATAATTTTTAAAAAGTGGCAACAATTAGAAAATCACAATGAGGAAAAAAAAAATTAATTTTTTTTACAATGATTTCTCTTCACTTATTAATTCCTGTATGTTTCTGAAATATGGCTGAAATGTGTCGACGTATACGCAACGTCACAGACAATCCCGTAGGCGTCAGTAGGTACAAAAATAATATCGAGGATACAATGAACGGAATTTTATCAAAAATTTTTCATTTACTAGTTGACGTTGTATCCCCGTCGCTCGAAATATAACCTTATGGATACGGTTCGATAAAAAATATTTCGTATTAAATATGTACATCGGAATTTGATATCTGTAATTTATTTTGTCATTTTGCTTTGTATGAATATCTATATAAATATCTCAAAAGAATTTTTTTATGGTTTGATTTTTCAGGTATCCGTGTATATTTCAGACATGGGTATCGATTGTTACCTAATAATCAAATAGATAAATGTCTCGGGATATTCATACTAGGTGGAACCTGTGCTGTGGAAACCAAATAGTTGATAAACTACTTGTGTTCATATAAATACATGCTTAAGTAAATGTGCGTTTTTCAGACAGATAACAATTATTTATGATTATCTCACAAGGCCTCCGGTGAAAATCGAACTCACGATCTCCGGTTAGGCGTTCGGGTTCACTAGCCGCTGAACCAACCAAATACCTCTGGATCAATGGACAAGTCTTTCATCGTCAGCGTTGATTTGGGAAAATAGGTAAAACAAATTAGATGGACTAATTTACCGCCTATTTCCTGCCTTGAAGTATAATGGAATTGGTAATGAAACTGCGCTAAATCTTTAACATTATACAACGTTTTGAAAAGTATGATATCTCAATGGTTATTTAAATGGTTATTTCTTTTGCTATTACCTAATATAATAATAAGAAGATCATGTATCATATTTCTTTATAAGACATTTCTTATTAAAAAGAATATAATTAAGGGAGATAACAATCAGACAACATAACATCACGTCTGTATATTTCCGAATGGACAGACTGGGGAGTGTGGTCCACGCTCAACAATTACCAGATAAATAAATAAAATTATGTATTATAACGCGCAAAATAAAATGTATAATAGCAAATAGCCTTACACAATACACCTTCATTCCTCCTACTCAAGGAACATGTATGAAGAAGCAAAAGTTAAAACCACTGGCCTCAATCCATCCGCTTCGCTCGCTCTTAGTAAAAACTTATGAATAACTTGCGTTTTCAACATTAAAATTAACCTCATAGTTTAATTAAAGTGTTGAAAATTTAATTATTTAGTACTTTCAAGACATAACTCTCTCACTTAAAACAGAAACAGTGCTGGAATTTAAATAAAATGCGTTATGAATAGTTAAATATTATGTTAAAATATTTATGAAAATATGTTTTTATGAAAATAATTTTATGAAAAGATTTTTTATTTGTGACGTTTTTCACAATTCAACTTCGTGCCAATTTAAACAAATCTAAATTTAATCAAAATCCGCTCACTAATTCTGTCGTGCAACCGTCACAGACAGTCAGTGTCAATTTGAATAACGTTATACATAATCACTGAGAAATATCGCTCTATAAGGGACGTTATTGCTAAGTAGGTCTTAGCATCTGATATTATTTAAATATGTTATACATAAGCTCGCAATATGAAATCTTAGTTTGATTGTATATCATATGAAAGGTTCATGTGAGACATGGTTCTCAAAACACTGACTACCTTGCTCTGCCGTTTAGGCAGCAATATCTGAAGCTAAAATATATTGTGCTATAATATTATAGAACAAAAAAACTACCACAGACGCTACCTATAGGTACTATAATATATACCTCACCAAGATATATCTGTTCTACTACTCCGAGGTGTATCATGCTGTATCTGTTCACACATTTTGACGACGTAAGAAAGAGACATAATATAGCTATGTGTGTGGTCACTTGATGGTTACTAAAGAAAATATCTATATTGAAATATGTAATCATACTCGTGTGCCTGAGCATAATATATATTACTGCCTTAACTGTGAAGATCTAATTATTCCCCTAAGCCTCTGATTATGACTCCAATTAGTATTCTCAGAAGAATTGTTTAATGTTCTATCTTACGACTGAATCATAAACATGAAGGCTGGCCGTAGCCTAATTATTTAAGCAGGTGTATCATCCGCTCTGTCTCATGTCCACGTAGACTTTGGATTCCGTTTTTAATCTGGACTTTTTAATCTGCGTTATATCATTTTTAAGTATACAAAGGCTCTCGGCGTCTCATCTCGACTTAATTAACCTAATTACGGCTACGGACAGTCTATTCCAGTTTGAACTAGTCCATTCTAGTTTTTTTCTAGTCTTAAATGCTGTTTCTTTTCCGTGTTCTATTGTCATTTTGTTATTGTGCCTCATTTGTATGCGTGTTCAAGGCGATCGTTACACGCTGATATTGTTTATAATGATTATAAGGATAAGGCAGTGATAGTCTAGTGGTTTAGAATTGAGCACCTCACTTCGAGGGTCCTGGGTTTAAATCCATGACGCGTACCTCTTAACTGTGCTCTTGTACTCTTAATGTGCGCTTTAAGATTAAGTATCGTTTGCTTTATGGCTATTTATATATTTTATTTTAAAACAGCAAAAGCACGGTTATCGGCGAAGGAAAACACTGTGAGGAAACCTGCACTACTAAGAGTTTAAAAAATTTGTTTTCTCAATATACTAATCCGCCCTTTGCTAGCGTGGCGGTCTATGACCTTCACCCTCTCATTCTGAAAGGAGACCCTTGTTCAACAGCGGAAAGATAAAAGGGTAAGAATAAAATATTGAAATATCATATAATGCGTTATTCATAAGTCATAAACTCATGGTTACGACGAAATAAAATTCTAAGTACAGCTTTTGGATTAGTGGGTAGTTGTACATATATACATACACTAACTCTATAATCCATTTTATAAACAGCGTAAGGCGGAATTTTCTAGAAATCCAGTATTCATTAAAGCTCTAGTTCCTGTCAGTTCCACACAAGGACTTTAAGCTCGCCACCCGAGGGTACGCCTGAAAAGGTCAGTAGGGCAACAGCAGCCAATACTCGGAAAAAGAATATAACATCAATTTTACGAGCAACTGACGCGTAGTGTAGTTGCCAAGGTGACGAAATATAATCACAATTAACAGACCGTGCAAAGGGACCGAATTGTCAATTGTTCGTTAACACAATACCTTACGCGTATTTTATCATAAAGTAAAATTAAATTTTTACAAATTGTACCTCAGAGGGAGTTAAGGAATGGGGTAAAATAATGAGCTACGCCAAAAATATAAAAAGAGAGTCACATAAATAGATGTAAGCAAAAGTTGTGAATTATATCAGAATAAGGACACACCGTTTGTAGCATTTCTAAAGAGAAATAAAAAATCGAAAAGCAGGAAAAAGGAGGGCGAAGAGCGCCTTAGTTGCCATATGCTATAAATACAATAATTCAATCCTTGTTGCTAAGAAATGGAATATCCTTCATTTTTTCCTTAAGTTACATAAATAGTACATGAAGTAAATGTAATATGTTTTTTACTTTAATAGTCTAATACTATTCTCGTATAATACATATTATGTTTCGTATCTATATCAATATTATATTAGCCTGCTTCAGCCCACTGCGGACATAGATCACATATGCATGTATTTTGTAAAGGAGTTTTGCCTATAGTTACCACGCTGACCATGCGGATGGGGATCAAATTTAATGTATATATGTACATGTTATGTACCAGTACATTTTTCTTAAAAATTTTAATAATAAACTTCTGATCAGACTGTAGAATAAGCCAAGTAATATGGTCCACTATTTCAACTTGCGGCCCCTTCACGGTCGGATGGTACTTGTTCCGTTTAGCGCTTAAGTGCACACGATAGACAGTGTCGTTTTGTTAAAACAGTGTTGTTTTACCATTTTTATAAAATGGCAAAGACTGAAAAACTACACTGAAAAATTGAACACTGTAAGTTTAAAAAAATAATTGAAATCACTATTGTTTGTTATTGTTTTGTGTTTTTTCTTCAAACGTTTATTGTCCCAAGAATACCTATCAAATTCTAAATATTTTAAAAATTATTTACAATATGTTATATGTAGCAAAGTTCTAGTTGGATATAGCGACAATGAGTTCCGGTTTATTTATTACGGATTTATTTTATATAATATTTAAGCTTTTCACTCTATGGATATCTTTTATCACAATATTATTTTTCAATAATTTCAGTGATAACATTTTTTTAAAATCGATATAATGACTTACTACACGACTTTGAGCCGGTGAAACTAAAACTATCATTTTCGCACTGCAATTGCTGGTTGTGAAAAAATGCTGTTTTAGTTAAAATCTACGGTTTATAAAAAATATATATCATAATAAAGTTCGAAAATGATGTAGTAGAGATTATTTGTATCTCACTCACAAATATTGTTGAATTTATAAGTACTTATAAGTCACGACACACGAGTTGCTTCAGCCTACAGTTCCTTCATATAAAGTGATCTTTTAGTGTGTTAGAAACGATACTCTAATAGTACACGCAAATAAGATAGCCATTTTACTAATGAACAATTCATTTATACTTTTTTTATTTAATTTTGCTTTGTTTTTGACTATCATAATATAATTTTTAAATTTTAGTTCAAAAGAAAGTATTGAATATTTGCACAGGATTCCTCCAGATAGGTACGTATAAATAATGTATTTAATAAAAAATTTACGCATATCATGAAGCCAAGTCCCTTCCGCGATAGGCAGAGTAAAATATAGATTCTTATTAATATCGCGAGAAAAACAACGTAGGTAGTATAAAACTCTCTATAATGTTATCTAAGCCATGTAAAGTTTGTTAAAAACCTTTCATGGTCAGTTAGGCAAACTTTGGGCCCAACTCTTCGTACTCTAAAAGGTAGCTCGGGTCCAATATTGGAATGTTGAAAGGCTTGATGTTTATCATAATAATGTAATAGCTAATAGTTACATGTCCATAGGCGACGCAGACCGCTTACAAACCGGTGGCCCACCCGCTAGTTTGCTTAAGCTCAATTTATTAAAAAAAAAATGTTATATTCATGTTGTATTGAAATAGGTATTTAAGAGGTTTATAAAACAGTAGAAATTAACTGAAACTGAATATGTACTTTAATATAATCACCCAGAAACAAATGTTCAAGGACAGAATAATAGACGACAGAATAAAAGCTATTATTGTTTCGTATTAAGGTGCTTATAAAAATCTATGTATCGTATTCAATTTGTCATTTTCCCACGAAACATTCTATTTATTGACATGCGACAGAAATTAGAGAATCGGTTTATAGAGTTGAAAATATATTGACCATTATTTTGGTTCGACTTTAACCTAGTAAACTACTGTTAAACTGTGTATTAACCGTGAAAAAAGGTGTGGGTTGAATGGAACATAATTATTTAATTATTAATCAGCGTGTGTGGCTCAGCCAGCCTAGGCACGGCTCAATGTCCTGGCAGCCGACGGGCAGAGCGTAGACGGTGCGAGAAGCCGTGCTCTGCGATCCCCCAACCAGCATGCCTAGCGTGGGAATTATTGGCGGAAATCCATCAGGGACGGCCAATGTTCAGCAGCGGAGTTAATCAGGCTGATGATTATGATATTTAATCAAATTGACCGTTTTGGAAATATAATTTGATATATTAGATAGATTGATGACGCTGACAATTATCATACATATATTATGTATATGGAAAATATCACCATCGTTACCAATCTATGTACGTGGTTATAAAATCTTCTTTCGTAGTTTCTCTAGATCGGCTATGAGCTTCTTATACTCATATATACATATAAATCTTAACAACAGTTTCATCTTTAGAATGAACCAATATCTGGAAACCGCTTTTAAATATAGAAATATTACAAAAGGCTGCAACCGGTATTCTTCACGGGCGGTTGGCTGCTGAAGAATTACACTGGCCCGTTGAAATGGAAAATTATTTCGATTCATTGCTAGGCCAATTTTATTCAGCCGGCAAAATTGTTAATGGTATTCGTGTTATATTTTTCGATTTTGTTTTTGAGATTACTAATTTCACATTTCTACGGTTATGATTTATGATGGATGTTATTATTTGTTATAAGGATCAATTTCTGGATGACTACTTAGCATCTGTGGGTAATATTGCAGGGCAATCATTTCGTTGATAACCTTTTAATTTTTTATTTGTTCATTCACTTATCTACCTATTCAAACCATCCATCAGTCCGCCCGTTCATTTATTCATTCAATAATTTGCTTATTCACTTAGTCACGTACTCATTCACTCGCTCATTCGCTTAATCGCTCATTTGATTATTCTCTTAGTCACCTAGTAATTCAGTACCTAGTTACTTAGTGACTTATTTACCTTTCGATTATTTACTTATCCGTTAAATACATGAGACGTAAACAAATGAAATATGATAAATAATATGACAAATGAGATATGAAAGAGATCAAAATGTCAAGAGTGTCACGATGTATTAACGCTTACGATAAAGTGGGCGGTAGGATCATATATTACAAAGTGGCAGGTGGTCGATGTCTGCCCGAATGGCGTTGGGTTTGCAAACTTCTGCAATAAACAACACCTGGATCTAATGGATTGAATTCACCGCGTATATTGATGAGCATTACAGAATTCGATGTTGAAAAATTAATCTTAAATGTCCGGTGAACCTCGTAAATTTCCTTTTGAAACGTTACTGAAATAGTATGATTCCTAAAAGGTTAAAATAGAATACTTCAGAACCCGACAAGCAAGTTGGTGCTATGCCATCAGCGCGTCAGTCTGCAAGGCGGGCATTCTTTTAAAATTAAATACGGTACTCAGACATTTTTCGATGTTCCCTTAATAGTATTTAAAAAAAATAATAATATGAACATAGACTTATAACAATAGTCATAAACAGGTTAGTGAAAAGGTGCTGTTCAGTTTTAAAGAAACCCCTTTGTACACCTTTCTGATTGAAATTTTTCAATCACTTTCGAGAATTTTCTCGAAACTTTCAATGAAGGAATTGATCACTTGCCAAAAAATTTTTTATTTAGTTTTTCAGACAATTCGTTTCTATTTACTTTATAAATATTCATTCTGTCTAAATTCGCTGAAATGTTACAAAAGACAAAACAAATATTTGCAGTAGGTGTCATTCCGAGATACCGTCACGCCCTATCGAGTCTTTTTATGTTATAAAGACGAAGGTCATCGAGGTATGTTGCTAGCAAGTGGTTCCTACGAAACATCTAACAAAGCTTAATTTCTGCTTTTGTATTCTACAGACCGAAACGTATAACCTAAAGGACCCTTTGACGGCGGGGATTTTCCAAAACAAGAAAAATGCCTGAATGTTTTTCGAGACAACTGGCAGTTTATCTTTAACACGAATTTATGAATAAATCAGCCGTTGATCGATGTTGCTAGCAACGATACGACCTTGTAAACTTATGTTATAAAATAGCACCTGAACCTAATTGGGTAGGGCTCGGCTTGTCGTGGATTTGAGGAAAGCCTCGTTTCCAAGGTAATGCCGATTCGCGAAAATTATGTTTCGTTCGATAATACAAACATGTTCAATCTATGCAGATTAAATATGTTTATGTAATGTAGAATTTACGTAGATGAGTCATTTGTAAAGTATCTCTGACTAGCCTGTGAAGAAAAGTATTGTCTCTGGATTATACATGACTACCTCGTAGGTCGAGTGATTGCAAGCGCGACTACCGATCGAGAGGCCCTGGGTTCGATTCTTGGGTCGGGTACTAGTAGGATTTTCATGACATTGTCTCGGAGAAATTTATGATAATGTCTCGGAGTCTGGATTTGAGACTATGAAGGGTGACCTTGAATATTGGTTGGTCAGCTAAGTATTGATGTAACTATATCATGGAATGATTACCATACTCCGTTATTAAACTGTTTTGTTTCTGGTCGTTGTAAAACAAAGCTAAATTGTTGTTGGTCAGCGCAGTTACCCGCGAGTATAAGAAGTTTAATATTGGACATTTTCTAAGCTCAATATTGACCTATTTACTGAAAACTTTTGTGTTGCTGGACTACTCTCGGATTTTGGGGTGAATCACGGATTGTAATTGATATGTTATTTCTAGGACACAAAGTTTTGGGTCTAAAAGCTAATCAGTGGCTATATTGACCTTGTATATAATTATCTATGGTCAGATAATGTATTATACGTTAAGATTAAAATGCATAAACCCACCCGAACCAAGCTACAGTAAGACACACAGAATACACAGTAAGACGATAATATTCTTCTAAAATTGACCTCTAAATTTAGTTTTAATCTAATTCCACACTTCTACTGCTACTGTCTCGTTGGTCCTATGGTTGCAAGCGTGACCACCGATAAAGAGATCATGGACTCGAACCCCGGATCGGGTACTATTAGAATAGAGATATAATTATTATCTAAGCTTATTAGCTTAGGATTAATATCTAAGCTTTTGGTAATTGTAATAATACGAGTAATTTTCTATCGTATCTAAGTATAATAATATATGAAAATAATTAAAATATATACGTATATCAAGCCTACAATCATTTATTTTGTTTCATACTACTCTCTTATTCAGTAAGCATTTAAAAAAGGGTTGACAAAATTTACGCAAATACTAAGTTACAAATACGATTCGTTCACATTGTGTTAATACTAGCCGCTACACTGCCGATGTTTTGAAACGTAATTAACTAAAATAAAAATTTTACTTACAACTGACTGTTCACTAACGAAAACGATAAAGTGCTTACAAGTAGTTACAAAATGTTTTATAAGTTTATGAAACATTTTATAACGGCATGCGGCAGTGGGAAACCCTATAAGAAATAATCAATCTGTGAGAGTCAATTGCTTACTTCCAAATTACGAAGCACTAGAAATATTAAATTATGAAATTAAATTAATAAATATTCAAAATATTATAGTATTCCATTTATTACGTTTAAGAGTAGGCACTCCCTAACTATATCTAACTACTACAAGACATGATATCTAAAAATCAAATTAATTTCCGTAGTTAGCTTGTTAGTAACTCACTTTGCCATTTTAAATGAAATATTAAACTTTATTGACGGCTACGTGAAATAACGATCTGCGAAAATCTATAGACAGAAGCTGGGTATATCAAGTCTAGAAGGATTAGGTTGATTGGGGCAGGTGGCTCAGTAGTGGACCGAGGCAGAGTGATGATGTTGATTGCAAAAAATATTTTTATATAATAATCATTTAGGAAAGTAATTGAGATGTCCGAAATTAATCAGAGGTAAACGTAACATCGCGCCTGTAAGGGATTACAAGCGGAGTGTACTACACTCCCACGTTTCACCAGTTACGTTTGAGTCCCATCGAATAGTTGGTGCGCCTATTGCGATTCTCCAGGCACGGATCCAGACTCCGAGTCACTATTAGAAATTTTAAATTAGAAAAATCTAATAGTACCTGACCCGGGATTTGAACCCAGGACCTCCCGATCCGCAGTCGCGTTTGCTATGACTCGACCAACGAGGCAGTCAGGCAATTACTCAGAAGTATTCTGATGATATCCTATTGCCTTACAAGAAACCATTACTATTTTTAACGCTTCATTCACAGTTGGAAGCTACGTAGAGAAATCTACATCACGTATTATCAAAACCCTTTTCTTTATATACTTGTAAGACTATGGCGTTTCTTAACTTGGAATTCCCAGTAGTAGCGCTAAGTCTGGATTTGTGCCTGGTAATTGGCACTAGAATCAATCCCCATTACGTAGGACGTATAAAGTATCTGGTAAAAAATCGGAGCATTACATTCCCCTATATATCTACATACCTCCTCGAGTAAAACATGACAATATGATTACAATATAGATGATATGTTTAATACGTACATACATACATATATACATATGTGTGAAGGGAAAATGAAAGTTAATTTACTGTAAGCGGTACTATTATCGTTGATTTTATGTTTCATCATCTATCGCAAGCTGATCTGGGTCGTATGACGTGTATGAACAATATCCGTTTTATGTTAATCACTGTTTTTATTAGTGCTAATACCCGCGCAATATCGGCTCGTGCGTGAGTGACGTCATTGTATATGTATTAATGTTAATATGTTATACGATGATACGTTCAGCCAATTTTCGCTGGATTATATTATAATATATGTAAAAGTGGATGGAATATGAGGTATTAGATTCCACTTGAAATTGCTGGAAATGCTTATAAGATTATTATACTTACCGGGGAGTTTACTGTGTGGTAATTATACTACTGTTATTTGGTAACTTCGAGTACCTTAATGGGTAGGCAGAAAGCATCGTGTCGTTATCTTTACTTTATCTACATCTTCGTCTTTACTGACGTACTCGCGTACGTACGTACTTACGTGCTTTTTTACGTTGATCGTTCTATTCGTACACGCACACGGTATTGGAGGCTTACTAATTATATTATACCTAAGTATGAGATTGGTATACCCAGCTTAGGCTACTTAATTCTACGTAAAGCCGAGTATTTTGAATGACGAACGACCCGCGGGCTTACTGACCGAATATTTAAAACTGTTGAGAGATATAGCCTTTTTATTTTATTTAATACTGTTTCTATAATGGTGCTTTCCGACCAATGTTACTAGCTGTACGGTTTGGTGTATGTGTCACTATATGGTAGCCAATAATCTATCCAGGCCCATCCATAGCAATGGACTAAGACGGGCTGATGATGTTATGTACCTATATAGATTCTAATACAATGTTTTTATCGCTATCGTCATACAGAGGAAAGTCATTGCTTATTACATTATTAAGACTACTTTGATTATTAAGATTGATTATTATTACATTATTAAGATTGATTTGCTTAATCAACAATTGGTTCTAGGCACAGAGCCATACGTGCGAAAAATTGCAATATTATTCTAACATTAACAAAATGTCAAATAAAATAGAACAGAAACCGAATTATTATCCAATACAGTAGACGTAAATGTAACATAATCATTTATTCCACGTACATCAATCAATAGGCTTTGACTCAATTCTCTCTGTAATTTGCTTAACTCCAAGGGCCTATAATACCAAAGGTGTATAATTGATTAGTCTGCGGTGTACTCTTACGAATAGGGTGTCTACAATACAAGTAGGATAATTTCGTATAATTATGATAATTGGAGGTTTGTTTATACGATAGGAGTTGCAAGAAAAAGCTACTGAAAGCTAAGAAATTATTGAATTTCTGTTAGCGCAGATATTAGTGGTACTACCGTTGCTAGAACAACCCATGAAGATAAGGGTACAAGGTAGAGTTTGTGGAGTAGCTCGTGGTATATGGTTTGCGATGTATAGTACGGCGTCTTGGATAATTGAATATAACAGTGACTAAAGTGATACAATTATTTCTAAGAAAATAAACAGATTAATTGATGGCTTACAGTTGAAACCTAGAGAGAGTTTTCAACGCAGTACAACAACAATAGTGTTAAAGATTTCATGTATTAATTAGGAGCCAATATATACATGTAATTAATTAAAAAAAAATTAAACTATTAATCCTTGACTTTTTATATTGGTGTATCGGTCTTTCGATTATCGGTTTTTCGATTTTAAATATGTATATATACAGAGCTGGAGATAACCTTTGACTGTACTTAAATTATGTATCTTAGCGTGAAAATTTTGCAAGATTGTTTGTAATGCAAAAAAATCAACAGGCGGTCTAAGTTTCTCGTAATTTTTATAAATAAATGTAAAATAAAGATACAATATAAAATAAATATTCTTTATTGTTGGATTCATTACAGACACTAAGACAATATTGAAGACGTGAAAAGACATGCAAAAGGCAGTGTTGTCGCAAACAAGCGATCTCTACCAATCAGACTGTGGGCTGTGGTCAAAAATAGAAACTAATAAAGGCATGAGATAAAGACAGTAAAATATATTGCATAACTTCAAAAGGAAAGTGTTTGACAAAAGCACACGAAACTATAAACTAAACAGCTTATAATCTTTAATCATGAAGTACTTTGATGACTGAAATTGATCCAATCCTTTTATGTGGCTTTCATTATTAATAAAGTTTCGACCGTTGGATAAATAAGGATTAATAGATTAGAAAATACAACTGTCAATTACAAATAATACCATTACATAGTCACACAAAGACATTGCTTGCTTTGGTTCGTTAAATTATATTGATGTTTATTAAAAAATTTAATTCAATTTTTTTTTCAATAAAACCATAATCTATCGTTGTGGCCGCGGCAAGCGCTTTTCAAGCAAACCTAAGGCTGCTTTGAACACGCGGTATAGTCTTTACTGCGAAATTAACAATATTTTAATAGTATAATAATGGATACCACCAGTAAGCCCGTCTATTGTTCACGGCATATTAATTCTAACAACGTAAATTCATTAGCTTTCATGGCATTAATTATGGATGAAATATTTTAACAAATGAGGTTCAGGTAGGGAATGATGAATGCAAAAGAAGCAAGGAAAAGGTACTCGTCCGTAAGATGCGAGATATTTGGCAGTCGGTACGCTCTGCCTACCTCGTAAGTTATCCGGTGTGACAGTATAATAATACAAAAATTATAATTAATGTGCTTAGAACATTTTGTAATAAAACTTTTTTTTATATGTACACATGTGTTATTAGAACAAAATATTCCAGTAAATGTTACCCAAAATCTGTGGAAATCCTATTATCTTGATTTTTCATACGAAATAAGCAATCCTTGGTTTATTGTAGACGGTACAATATACCATATAACATACGATATGGGCACATATAGAGGATGTTACATAATATATTTTGATAACGGGTAT
>DWEE01001171.1:0-14059 GCA_018245755.1 Parelbella macleannani
TCATTCGAATATTAAATAGCACTTTTTTCAAATAATCTTAGATTCAGGTAAAAATAGATAATTTTATTACAATGACCATTTTCATTAAATTCAAATTCCATCCAGTTCTCACTCCAAGTGATTTTTTATTCCAGATATTTTTAGCCGAAACCCTGCACACGGTAGGATTGGCATTACTGTTCTTCAAGATCCTTCCCGAACTGGACGTGGTAAAAGGAGCTATGATCACTAACTGCCTCTGCGTTGTACCAGCTATCCTTGGATTGCTTTCTCGTAACTCGAAAGATTCCAAGCGATTTATGAAGGTTATTGTGGATATGGCGGCGATCGTCGCTCAAGTCACAGGCTTCATTGTCTGGCCACTTCTTGAAAACAAACCTGTACTCTGGCTTATCCCTATTTCGGCTTTGTGCATATCGCTAGGATGGTGGGAGAATTACGTCACACGACAGAGTCCGATCGGTATGTGTAATCATATGATGTCAGTACATTTATCTATTATAGTATTATAAGTATAGGACTCTTCAAAACAAATGTGAATAGATACTCGCTAGACCAGCACGTTATACCATAGGCCACTTTTGCTTTCCATCAGGCAAAGAATCGGTAATCGCCGTGGTTTCTAATTAGTTCAATATATAAGATATAAGAGCGTAGGTCGCCCTTCTACCAGGTGGTCTGACGACCCGAAGAATACAGCGGGAAGCTGCTGGATTCGGAAGGCCCAGGACCGGATGGGGTGGCGCCGATCAGGGGAGGTATATGTCTAGCAGTGAAGATCAAGAAGCTAACGATGATGATGATGACAAGATTTGCAACCAAATTAATATATATTTTAACAAGTAAACAAGTTTAAATAATATGGCATTTGTTTTCAGGTATTATTAAAAGTCTAGCAAGATTAAAAGATGAATTGAACTTCACACGCTACTATACTTATCGTTTTATATCCATTTGGAAGATCCTCGTCTTCATGATGTGCATACTCTTCAGTATATGGATGGACGGCGACGAGCCGTCAATGTTCTTCCAGCTTTTCAATGCCGGCTTCAGTCCTCATAATATCGTTGTGGAAGAGGTACGATTTTGTAAATTAAACTAAAATAACTATAAGCTATAAATATACATAACTATAAAGAATGATATATACAAATCTATTCGTTATATAATGCTATTGATAAAAGAAACATATTTTTAAGTCAATATTTCTGTATTTTTAACATTAGCATCATTTTCTTTTATAGATCCAAATCCAATTAGGGGGCACCATGATACCTGACCTAGTAAATGCTACGTTGACTGGAGATTCGATAGAAGTAGCGGCTGTTCATAAATCTGCTTTTTACGTGATGCTAATCCAAGTGTTTGCTGCATATTTCTGTTATATTTTCGGAAAATTCGCTTGCAAAATTTTAATACAAGGATTCAGTTATGCTTTCCCTATAAACTTGGTAATACCATTGGTAGTTAACTTTTTAATCGCTGCATGTGGGTTGCGAAACGGTGATAATTGTATTTTCCACGGGACTGTACCAGATTATCTATTTTTTGAAAGTCCTGCAGGTATGTTAATTAGTAAACAATCTATTTGTGAAAATAATATACTAACAATGAATATGAATGTACAAGAAAATAAATATTTGCCACTTTTGCTAATTTTTCAGTGTTCTCGTTAAGTGACTTCATTTCTCGACAAATGGCCTGGGTTTGGTTATTGTGGTTATTATCGCAGACCTGGATAACGATACATATCTGGACTCCCAAAGCAGAACGTTTGGCGTCAACAGAGAAATTATTTGTGCTACCCATGTACAATGGGTTACTAATAGATCAAAGCATGGCGCTTAACAGAAAACGAAATGATCAAAGAGATGTAAAAACTGAAGTAAGTATGCTTTTTAGTAATCATATTAACTGTTCATTTCATATATTTAATTACTTAAGATTTCAATTCCCTTAAATACAGGACCTTGCCGAAATTGAAAAAGAGAAAGGCGACGAATATTACGAAACTATCTCCGTCCACACGGACAATACCGGACCAACGCCTAAAACTGTTAAATCGTCTGATTCCATAACTAGGATATACGCATGCGCTACTATGTGGCATGAAACTAAAGATGAGATGATGGAGTTCTTGAAGTCTATTCTGCGTTTGGACGAAGACCAGTGTGCCAGAAGAGTGGCTCAAAAATATTTACGCGTTGTTGATCCTGATTATTACGAATTCGAAAGTATGTATAATGACGTTTTAATATATAATCACGAAAGGGCCATGTTTTAAAAGTGACAGAAAATTTCACACGTTCCATTTCTCTTACAGCGCACATTTTCTTGGATGACGCATTTGAAATATCGGATCACAGCGACGACGACTCTCAAGTGAACAGATTCGTAAAGCTTCTAGTAGATACCATAGATGAAGCTGCTTCGAATGTGCATCAAACTATTATTCGAATCCGGCCCCCAAAGAAATTCCCTGCGCCGTACGGAGGAAGACTGACTTGGGTGTTACCAGGAAAAACCAAGATGATTTGTCATTTGAAGGATAAAGCGAAGATCCGTCACAGAAAACGATGGTCACAGGTGAAAGAAACTACTCGTAATTATTGGTTATGAAAAAGTTCAACTTACATATAACTCAAATTATAACATTGCAGATTGTGGTAAAATATTTTGTTTTCTCATTATTCTTCAGGTGATGTATATGTACTACTTACTCGGATATCGTTTAATGGAGTTACCTATATCGGTAGACCGCAAAGAAGTCATGGCTGAAAACACATACTTGCTGACCCTCGATGGAGACATTGACTTCCAACCGCCCGCTGTCCGTTTGCTTATCGATTTGATGAAGAAAAATAAAAACCTGGGAGCTGCATGTGGACGTATTCACCCTGTGGGATCTGGTAAGTGTCAAGACTGACAGTAATTGGTGAAGTTAAGAGTAAATATCTCATTAATACAATAATTTTATGATGATTTTAATCGTAGATTGATAACTTGAGACTTTTTATTAAATTCCAGGCCCTATGGTGTGGTATCAACTGTTCGAGTATGCTATTGGTCATTGGCTGCAAAAGGCTACAGAACACATGATTGGCTGCGTGCTTTGTAGTCCTGGATGTTTCTCATTGTTTAGAGGAAAGGCTTTGATGGACGATAACGTTATGAAAAAGTACACGTTGCGATCAGATGAAGCCCGTCACTACGTGCAATACGATCAAGGTTATAGACCTATATTTATAATGCTTTTATGAAAGTATTAATTTTGTTATAAAGATGTAACATTACGCTTATAATGACTACAAGAAATTTCTACTACAAAATCCAAGTTAGAAAAATCTAATAGTACCCGACCCGGGATTTGAACGCAGGACCTCTCGATGAGCAGTTACGCTTCTACCAACGAGGCAGTTATATACCTACTTTGTTATACGAATATACAGTGATATACATTTTTATCATTATTTTTAATTGTACATTAAATATGTTTTCAGGAGAAGACCGTTGGTTGTGTACTTTGCTGCTTCAGCGTGGTTATCGAGTAGAATATTCGGCCGCATCTGACGCTTACACTCACTGCCCTGAAGGTTTCAATGAGTTTTACAATCAACGTCGACGCTGGGTACCCTCTACGATTGCTAACATTATGGATCTGCTTGTTGATTACAAACACACCATCAAAATTAATGACAATATTTCATCGCCGTATATTGCTTATCAGGTAAAATTTAAAAATATTTTAACAACTTATTACCTCTTGACTTACCTTAAACTGTTTCTCTTTTGTTGTGTCTTCTTTTCTATTTTATACGTAATGAAGGAGGTAATCACTTTGTGAACTATTTTACAGATGATGTTGATGGGCGGTACTATCCTTGGCCCCGGCACTATATTTCTTATGTTGGTGGGTGCTTTCGTGGCCGCATTTAGAATTGACAATTGGACCTCATTCGAATACAACCTGTATCCTATATTGATTTTCATGTTTGTATGTTTCACGATGAAATCAGAATATCAAGTAAGTGTTTTGTGGCCTTTTATTGAATTACTTTTTTCATTACTTAATGGAAGACATACGAGTACTATGTATTTTAAATGTGAATAATATGATTTTTTTTTCAGTTATTGGTGGCGCAGATACTGTCTACAGCATATGCTATGATAATGATGGCAGTAATTGTCGGTACTGCGCTTCAGTTAGGCGAGGACGGAATAGGTTCACCATCGGCTATATTCTTGATATCACTCTCAAGTTCATTCTTCATAGCTGCATGTTTACATCCACAAGAATTTTGGTGTATCGTCCCCGGTATTATTTACCTGCTATCTATACCCTCTATGTACTTACTCTTGATTTTATACTCGATTATAAATCTAAACGTAGTATCTTGGGGTACTCGAGAAGTGCAAGTGAAGAAAACTAAAAAGGTCAGTAAACATATCTACTGAAATAACCGCATTTTGATTTCTTATGAAACATACAGATATTTTAACATATCATATGGGATGCTTACAGGAAATTGAACAAGAAAAGAAAGAAGCAGAGGAGGCTAAAAAGAAAGCGAAACAGAACTCATTATTAGGTTTCCTTCAAGGTGTGAACAGCAACGAAGAAGAAGGATCTATTGAGTTCTCTTTCGCAGGATTATTCAAATGTTTATTGTGTACACATCCAAAAGGAAATGAAGAAAAAGTACAATTGCTTCATATCGCATCTACACTAGAAAAAATGGAAAAGAAATTAGACAGCTTAGAAAGGTAATTATAATTCTTAACTTCGTAACTTCTTCAAATTATTGTGTACTGTAGAATAGGTATTGTTAATACTAAAATAATCTCATGTTTTAGAACTGTTGATCCACATGGACAAAGCAGAAGTCGTAAATTGTCCATTGGCCTCCGAGGAAGTACCAATGGTGATCCCCTGGTATCAGTTGCCGAAGGACAGGAGGATGAGAATAATTCAGATTCCGAAACAGAGACACTTTCAACTACACCAAGAGTAAGAATCTAATACTGATTTTAAATGTGGGTTACAGGTTATTTCTTACGAAATACATTAAAACAATCGAGTAATGACTTTTTTAGGAAACTCGAGACGATCTCATAAATCCTTACTGGATTGAGGATCCTGAATTGAAGAAAGGAGAAGTTGACTTCATGAGTCAATCTGAATTATCTTTCTGGAAAGACTTAATTGACAAATATTTATACCCAATTGATGCTAATAAAGAAGAGCAGGTAATATCATTAACATCAAATAAGACAATGTCTACAGATATAATTGGTTTTAAAGAACTAATTAAAAAGTATTGCTGTCCTTTAAATGAAACTTGAAAAATATTGGATATTGAAGATAGGCCTCAAAGTAAAAATTCAATGTTCAAGTTATGTAAAAACATTTGGCTTTTGTATATTTTTTATACTAATGAGTTTTTCTTTCAGGTTGTAGCATATCATTACTGTTCTAATTATTTAAACTTATATGCCCACAATTTTAGGCACGTATTTCCAGGGATTTGAAAGAATTGAGAGACTCGTCTGTATTTTCATTCTTTATGGTCAATGCCCTTTTTGTCCTCATTGTATTTTTGCTCCAACTGAATAAGGACAACATTCATTTTAAATGGCCTCTCGGAGTAAAGACTAATATAACATATGATGAGGTTACGCAAGAGGTAACGTGAGAATCCAATACCCAGTGATCGACCTTCAACGATGATTCGGGATTGCGACTATAGTCTATCGATCTACGACCACAATCAAATTGTGTCTCTGTCCCAGTCACCCTTGAAAGTTGATGCAATTAATACCATAATTTATGTAATTTTACAGGCTCGCATTGCAGGTGATTTGATAGAGCTTCGCAATAAATCAGTTTTTGCGTTTGTTATGTTCAATGCTTTATTCATATTGATAGTATTTTTGTTACAACTAAACAAAGATCAACTCCACGTGATTTGGCCTTTGGGAGTAAAGACAAACATTACATACATCGAGGAAACAGGCGAGGTATAGCCAAATATTACAAAATCCGTGTGTCCCCTCACAAGTCTAACGACCTTCTTCTAACCGGTCTGTCTTGGGATGGCACACCAGCATGGAGATCCAAAAGACATCTACACCGAGAACTAAACTACTTGGGAGTCCACTATTGGTTTCACGCATACCCTAATAAATATCAACGGCCTTAAGAGAATCCTTTAGAGTAGACAGTCATGTGACAAAAATACACAAAAGAGCAAAATTCAAATGTATGATTTTATGCTCAATAAGGCCACGTGTCACACCCCAATGTGCACTTATCCAATGTCCCAAAAGTGTCTTTCTATCTATTAAGGTGGTGGAATCTCTTCCATTAAACACGGTAACAGGGCATTAGATCTCCTTGTACATACCTAAATACCTTGATTTGTTTAACAACAATTACTATTGTTTTTCCAAATTTAATATTTCTAATGGATTTTTGGTAAATTTTAAGTCTATTAATGCAGTAAGTTTAAGAATATCCTAGTAGGTGGGGTACCTTTTACTTTATTCATACTGTTTATGTCATTTTCACGTCATTTACTGTGTTAATAGTTTTTGTTTTTTGTGTTCACATTAATTTCTTGCACATTGGTTCAGAATATACGAAGTTAAAGAAGATTTTAAACACTACAAACATTCACATTTATGTTAGCAAGGAAACAGGAACCCAGTCACAATATCTCCTCGTCTAATTTTCAAAATATATTCTTTTTACAATTTCCAATAATTGTTAAAATATATTTAAAGCCCGGTCAAATTTAACAACTGGTTTCCAATTGGAAATTGATCTGTTTAACTTTATAACATGTGTTTTCGCTAATTAACTAATATTTAGACGCATTTCTTTATGTACAAGCAATTATATCTGTGTCGTGATTTTTAGGTTCTCATTTCAAAAGAATATCTGCAACTGGAGCCGATCGGTCTTGTATTTGTGTTCTTCTTCGCTCTGATCTTAGTTATTCAGTTCACTGCTATGATGTTCCATAGATTTGGAACTATATCACACATATTGGCATCAACGGAATTGAACTGGTTCTGTACAAAGAAGGTACGTAGTACTCATAAGGAAAGTTTAATATTAGTTATATGATACGAGAAATAATGTTTTCAACATCCAATTTTAGTCTGAAGACTTATCCCAAGATGCTCTATTGGATAAAAATGCTATAGCTATAGTAAAGGATTTGCAAAAGTTGAATGGTTTGGATGACGATTACGACAACGACTCTGGCTCTGGCCCACATAATGTCGGCAGAAGAAAAACTATACATAATTTGGAGAAAGCCAGACAGAAGAAGAGAAATATTGGAACTCTTGATGTTGCTTTCAAGAAACGGTTCTTCAGTATGAATGCAAATGATGGCCCAGGTACGTAATGAACTATATCTTTATGCAATACAACTTAGAGGTATAGACAGGTTCGGAAGCTGCTAATAACTTTAGATTGAGAGTTCACGACTTGAAGCGAAAACGCTGATCACCGATGGGTAATGTTAGGATAGTTTTATAATTTGTTCTCTGGAAGGCATATCTTATTGGTGATATACAAGGTTGATAAATGACCAGACTCACTGATAAAGTTTCCCCCAATCGACATTACCCCCAGCGCAATGTAATAACAAATAGGTAAAAACCAAACTAAACTAGCTGAACAATGGAAACATTAATTTTGGAAACATTTTATATATACATTTATACACATCATGTGTATGTCTTATTTTACATTACAGGAACACCAGTGTTGAATCGCAAAATAACGCTACGCAGAGAAACCCTTAAAGCTCTAGAGACGAGGAGAAATTCAGTAATGGCGGAGAGAAGAAAGTCTCAGATGCAAACACTCGGCGCTAACAACGAATATGGTGTAACTGGAATGGTAATGAATTTAAATCTAGATTTATTATGACCTAATAGATAGACGTAATTAAATTCAAAAATGGGACCAACATAGTCTTCTGGACAAAAAATAAATTTATTAATATGCAATACAGGTTTCCCCAACGAGCTGCACTGAAGATCCTCGTATAGACGTACTATTAAACGTTAAACGGCAGGTCTGTTTGCTATTTCTGATAAATTTATAATTGTACGTTTCAATTATGTTATTACAGTTGAACAATAACCACGGAGTTGCGCCACGGCACCGTACGTCGACAGCAAATATATCAGTGAAGGATGTGTTTGCGGAACCCAATGGAGGGCAGGTGAACAGAGGGTACGAGACTTCCCTAGGCGACGAAGACGATAGCAACTCTATGAGGCTGCAACCGAGGCAAAATCAAGTCACATTCCAAGGACGATATCAATGAAAAGCGTTACATTCGCACATCCTAAGAGTTGCCAAAATTACGTACGAATTTAGACGAAGTGCCTAGAATAATAAATTGTAGATACTCATTGTAGGATAGTTGCTGTCATTCGCTGATCCTAAATCTCATGGTATCAGTAATGAAACCCTTAATTATAAAATATTTTTAGCTTGTGATATTTTAAAAATTAATTCTTTCGAGAAATATCTACAACGACGAGACAATATTCCGTCCATCTGTATAATTTTATAATTCTAAGATATATTACACTGCCACTAAACTTTACATTTTGTATATTTTATTTTTTTACGTTGTATCCAACGAATATAAGTATTACAAAGTCAAAATCGTTTTCTTGCGCCTGTTACTTGATAAGTTAAGGTAGTAGACATATATTTACAGACTCATCTGAGGTCTAACCTCTGTTGAATCTACTACTCTCGCTAAATACCAGTACTGTCTCTATCATCTTCCTGTTTAAAGATTGTGATAGACACATTACAATAAGTGGCACTCCAAGTTAGTACTCTTGAGTTCTTTCCATTCTTTTTTTAACAAAAAAATCACATTACCTTTGTAGAATTGAAAAAAGAAACAAAAATGTGTATTGTAAATGAGTTTATATGGATATTTGGAAACATACAAAATGAATTTACACTTAATATGTTTTAGCCATACTTATTAATCTTAAATAAAACTTACAGTAAATCTCCTTAATTTTCCAAAAATGACACAAATTCTGTGAGTTTGAATAACTGATCTTCACTGGACGTGTGCAGTGGTGCAGGTTGGACAGGTGGGCTAGGGTGGATTGTAACACCATCGGCATTAAGCTCCCATTTACGATCTCTACATATTTGTAGTACAGCCTCCTTGCTCAATCCGGTCATATTCACCACAGTGTCTATGGATACTGAGCTGTAAGCCCGTCCTATTAAATTAAAGGCTCGTTCACGAATCTTTTCTGTAAAATAAAAATTGTCTAATTACTAAGTTACTGGTTAAGTAATTGTTGACAATTGAACTGATTATTAAATTTAACTAATTGGTCAATTACCACTATTATAACTAAACATTTGATATATAACTATTTTGTATTTTGGTTTCACTACAGTGCTATGATATTGCTGCTAAGACAATGCCGAACAATGTTTAGTATCAAAATTAGACAAGTACCTTCTAGGGCTCTAATTATATTAGCTACAGGTTCAGTCCATGTGTACGCCGCCAGTGCTTGGTAAGTACCCGCTAGATCTTTTTTCCATAATTTCTTGCCTATTGCCCATATTGCTGCTATTTCGGGATTACTGGTGGTAATGTTCTGTGGTATTCTTTTCCATAAAAATTTTGCATTGCACCTGTAATTTGTAAAAATAATACATTACTAATGGAACTCATTGAATCGTTTTCACTTTAAAATATTCTTAATTACTTATCTATTAGTATTATGTCATCTCACTAGGCCCTCTATGAGGTAAGCAGAGAAGGTTTCTTAATTTATTTATATATAAAAAGTGTATTGGTTGTATTGTAGATAGTATTGCTTTCATAAGTACATAACATCTCTAAAAATATAATGTTTAGTTAATCCACAAGCCAAGAAGACATGAGCCCATTCTAATAAAATATTGTAACTTTGCTAGTCATCGTAACTTTGCTAAGCATATGATAAGCCTAACAGCAAGCTCCACAGAAATTTACAATTACTACAGGTGGGTACTGAAGAATTAATACACCACTTGATTTACTGTGATACTGATCTTACATTTGAACATACATAGAACTGAGTGAAATTAAATATATTGACAGAAACAAAATCCTTAGATGCATTTAATTAATATGGTTGTATTGTGAAGTATGTATGTGAAAGGTTTTGGGAACAAAACAACCTCTGTTATGTTAACATGACCAAAATCAATACTTTCAAGCCTTTAAATGGAACATAAAAAAAATACTTAAATTTAAGCAATCAATAACTTGCGCAGGATCATTTCAATGCTTGTTTTAAAGTATTATACAGCTATGCGATAGCCTAAACTCTATTTAAATTTGAATTGGGCATAAGCTGCTATGGTTAACTTAATATAGGTTATAATAATTGTAAAACTTACAAATCGTTCTGATATAAATAGATAGCGAGTAACTGCGCGTACGTTGAAGGCAGCGCCACTCCAGTTGGTGCCTGAAATTAGTCCAGGAACATACATTTCTGAAGACAAAAACAATGTAGATAAATAGAGGAATCTGAAATCTGTTTACCTCTAGCTCTTGTTTTTCTAAGTCTGCACAGAGTTTATCAAAATTAGTGATCATATTGACCACTAATGATATTAATCACGTTACTTTACGTTTGGTATAAGATTTTTTATTGTTTTTTAGAGATATTTCCAGTAATTTCTGTTTAGCGAAGTCAGGTTGCTTGGTGACAACTGTATGACATATGTCACACGTGACAATTGAATGTCAAAAGTTCTTTATTTTTATTTGTATCAAACTAAAACAATCGTAATGCCAAAACATATTATAACTTCTTGAATTATCCAAAAGAAATAAAGCGTCCACATGTTTAGTAATTACTATTAGTATTTCTTGTAATCGCTGACAAATACGACATGTTAAAATTTATTGTATGAAGACAAATTAAGGAAATTTTATATAAGAAAATATAGTAAAGGGTTTCTAAAAAATATTTAATTACTTTCAACGACAGGAATGTAAGAGGCATGTATGTTTTTTTTATTTATTTAGGAACGGTTACAGGACTTAAAAACGACTAAATATGATGTCAATCTTGGAAAGAAGCAGGCAGGAGTTGATTGAGGCATGCTGAGGGCAGTATACATACTGCCCTACTGCTTATTTCTATAGAGACGTTATGCAGTAAAGAACTGAGACTATCTGATGATAATGACGACCACGAAACTAAGACAATGAAATCATCACTTTACGAATCTAAAAGTATCTAAAAGTAAAATATAATGTTACTTATTTATTAAATAAAATATATTACTATTAAATTAATACATAAATTATAAAATTTCTGGGTTAATTATGATGAGTGAAAGTAATATAGGTTTGCTGTTGTATTAATTAACTTAAACCTCTTAGATAATAACACAATATTTTGTAGAAATAAAAATGCATGTATTTAGAAATAGACATTCAGTGAAAATGTATATTTTTATTTCATTTCCAACACAACATTGTAAATAAAATTAAAACACTAAGACGGTAGTAGGACCAAAGAGCGTGCGCTTTAACAAACCATTTATTTGTACCGTAATTATCGAAAAAGATCTGCTATTATAAAATAGATAGCGTACAATTTAAGACATTACTTCAATTAAGTCAATTATTTATTACAATTATTTAAATAATAGTTAAGTAAGTACACAATCATACATAGTAAATCAGGATAACTCTTTACATTCCTGACAATTTAGATCTTATAAAAACATCGCTACACTGTCAGCAATGAGAGAAAAAACCGTTTTTTCACAGTTCTAAATGGTTATATAAGTGTTGTCAGTACCAGAATATATGTACATTATTAATATTTTTGCTAGTCTATCGAGTTGTCTATGCTTCTTTGAAATGGCTATTTAGATTTTAACGATACTTTTATTGGCAGGTAGACTTAGAGTTCATAATTTTAGCCACTTCATACGCGAGTAAATGTATTGCTACATTAAACGTAGTTATATAATTTTATTACGTTATAAAATGATTTACGACTGCCTCATTGGTTGAGTGATGGCAAGCGCGACTGGCGATCGGGTCGGGTACTATTGGATTTTTCTAATTTAGAACTTCTAGTAGTGACTCGGAGTCTGGAATTGTGCCCGGTGTATGGCAATAGGCTCACCACCTATTCCATGGATATTAAACGTATCTGGTAAAACGTGGGAGTGTACTACACTCCCCTGCCTACCCCTTCGGGGATTAGAGGCGTGATGTTACGTTTGTTAATCTCACTTCTTATCCTTAATTCCGCTAACTTAAAAAGCCCCTTCGTAACTCGGTGTGAAGTTAGGTATTCTGCTGGTTTAAATTAATGCTGCAGCGTGAAGTCAGGACTACCAGTAACAGTAGTATTTTTTAATTCATAAAATACTGAATTATGATCCGATCTGATCTACAGAAGTTGCTTACATCCCTTCAACAAAAACAGCTGAGGATTATCAAATACCTGATTTCCTGTAACCACAGCTAATAAAACAGTCAATCACGTCACCTTGGCAAAACAAAAAATAACTCAAAAGTGTTTCAGCCGCTTAGGAGCTATGATACTGCAGGCACTCAATAAACTTATCATAACTATCTTTTACATTGGAGATTTTAAATATATATCGTTTTCCCTATCCTACTTTGTCTATAATACTTAAAATAATACAACTTTGTTTCTCTTTGCAAGCCAATATAATTATTCTGATTAATTTACAATAAAATACATAGGAAACAGTTTAACCATAATATTTTTCTACAGCTAAAGTCTCTCTCTACATGACAGAAATACAATTCGTCTTACTATAGAATGGTATGGGCCCATATGATAAAAGCGTATTCACCCAAAAAAACTTTGGTACCTCCCGTTTTAGCTCAACAGTAAATCGTTTAAACACATATAACACGTTAATAATGAAATCATCAAACTACTACTCATACTTTACTAGTTTCCCATATACATTTTTAGATACATATTTAAATAATTTATGTCTGAAGCCCATTTCGTAGCCGTCTTAAAACTTTATTGTACTAATGACAGAGCTTCTGACCTTTACCTGACATAATTTATTAATAATGGTGGTTCCAACAAATGATATTCCTTCTGACCGGATCGAATTATGCAAAGTGCAGACAGACAAATAGTAATGCCTTGTATAAATAGTTACTTTAAAAGTGGTATAAGATTACATAACATATTCATACCTCTACTATGATTTGATATTTAAAACTCAATAATTTGTATGACAATTTGTGCAAATTATACCCATAACACTTATCTAAATTACAATTCTATAAAATTTGTAAGAATATATTTTGACACATTTTAAAATACATAATATGTGTATTTTAAGTATAGAATAGCGACAACAAATAATTTATTTAAATAGAACCCACTAACGTGTATAGCTTGGTACTGCCAAATGTTAATTTTAAATGTGTATGTCAATCTTGTAAATTGCTTTAAAATGCCGAATATTTAAAATTTTAATTGTCTGTAAATAACAACTATGTTATGTTAAATATGTCCCAAATATAACATTGTAGTAATAAATACTTATCATATGAAAAATAGTATATTTAAGAATATAATAGTAAGATATAATTCAGTCAATAAAATATAATCTGGGGATATATAAAATTACAAAAATATATGTTTTTCAAAAGAAAGACATGTCTCAAAAGGAGGTATTTAAAACATATTAAAAGAATTTTTAAAAATTTCAGTTTCGGTACATATTTCTAATATAAAATGCACATTATAAACATATCACAAAAAATTATTAACAAAATTCGGACAATCATTAAATGATTGTTCTTTAGCAAATTAAATTTGCACATGAAGACATTATTTAAAATGTATAAAGAATTATTATTAGTCTTTATAACAAAAATAGCATGTACACTTAATGCATACCTAACATTTTGGCAAGTGGGTACTTAAGTAATGGTAAGTGGCTGTGGCATGTCATACAGTACTTTGAAAC
>DWEE01001172.1:0-14053 GCA_018245755.1 Parelbella macleannani
CTATATACTAACAACTATATATTAACAATGTTTAACGCTGATGAGGGTTTGGAATGTTGGCTTATTTTAACATTTAAATACTACCTATTACGAACCTTAGTTTGCTCTGTGGTATATTTTACTTTTAAAGCGCAATAGCCAAAAGACCGAAAGCCCATAAATAAACCACTATCGGGTTACTTCCAAATATTTAAATATCCCTCCAGCACGGCACCTCACGACGCCGCGATTCAATTCCGCTTGCGTTAATCGGTCGCTGACTAATTTTACGAAAATAAAATTTGCACACAAAGCCACAGAACACAGAAAATAAAACAGGGACACGGCCGAGATAAAAAAGGTAACAGAGAGGGTGAAAAAACGAAACGTGTAAGTGTCAAGACAGTTAAATCAAAGAGTCGTAACGAGGCTCGCGAGGAGCCGCTTAGATTCAAACGCAATTTGCTCGCTCGCCGCCGCCGCGCTAATTGTTTATGCGTACGTTGCAATTCTGCAGTTCGGATTAGTTATATCCTTGTATATTATCGTTCAATAACAAATGTAAACGCGTAGTCGAGATTACTACTAATACATAACTATCTTAGGGCATCACCAAACACGCCCATCGGACCCCAAAATAAATACGTTTGATGAGTAGTTAGGCATGGTACGTAATTGTGATATATTCTGTGATATGGTTATCGGATGGTTGCTAAACTACAAGTCGCACTGATATCCCAAATATCTATCTATCTCTAACTTGTTCCCTTTAAACAATTAAGTAAATCAAATAAAATAAATGAGATAATAAGAAGTGTGGGCCAAGACAGATAAATCAGGGGATCGTCAGAAGATCGCGAGACAGCGGTCAGATTGGTACTCCGCGTCTGTGCAATTTGTTGGCACACCCGCAGCGCCGAGTGTTTATATACGTTGTAATTAAAATGACACATTGCCTCATATAGACGCGTGGCGCACACAGCTCCACTTGTGGGCGCGGCTCACTCCCACAAACCAGTGTCATCTCACTCAAATTATTACCACGATCACGTGCAGATTGCTCAGGGCATCCTGGAACTAACGAAAGTAGGTATTTCTGACTTGACGCCACTTATCATTTTCTAATAATCCGTGCATTACTTAACAAATATTTTTATTAAATAAAGATATTCCATAAATGGGAAATCATTAGAAACTGGTAACAGAACGCTACAGTTATAATGTCATAAGAATTGTAAAGTTGCGTCACGCCCTTATTTCTCGAAGGGATAGGCAGAGGAGTGTAGTCCACTTCCCCGTTTCACCAATTACGTTCTATAATATAATAATATGTTATAATAAAATGTCTTAATGGTTAGATGAGCACATCGTAAAAATACAATACCCTCATTTAGACACTCGGTACAAAGTTATTTTTCTATACACGTATGTTATATGGCCTGTCTATTTAACTTGTTAAATTCCATCACTAAATGAAGCTTACAGTTAGTCTTAAATGTACTGAGCATGACGAGAGAGCTACCACTACCCGTTAAAGCAAATAAGTGTTGAAGAAAACAAAAGGAAGTCAGTGCACTACTGACTGGATCCTTAAGACCAGATTAGACATTGAATAATAAACTCCCCCCTCATTGTAACTATTATGCTTTTAAAATTACAATAAAATCAACCAAATAGCAAATTTTGGTTATGCAAAATATAAGAGAAACCACTGGAACGCGTTAGAAAAGTGGCAAAGTAAAGTATAGTTATAGTGTTAAATATAAATATAGTATTTTGAACAGCAAATATGACATAGTACCTATATTATACATATGTATATTTAATTGCAGAGCGCATGTAACGTGCGTAATGACGCACATCTTATTAACCGGCGTGGCAGCGCCGCGTCAAGTGCGCAGTAACTAGTTTGCAGTTAGCGTCCTCCAATTTACCGAGTAATTTACATCCTATTCCAAGGATTATTCGAAAATGTCAATGCGAACGCACGAGTTAATTTATGATCGTAGGATGTTACTGAGAACTGCACATCTAACTCTGCTCTTATTACTTGAATAAACTTGCGTATTGGACACGAATATAAATTAGATATCGTTAATGTAATATACTCGTATAATACGCTGGTCTGCGAATAAAATGAATATTAACTAATAATCTAGTATTATATCAATTTAAGTGTCAATTGCTAGGAATAAATTGAACAAGAAAAAACTATCTCATACCACCGCAAAAGGCGTCAAAAAAGGTAAGGAAACTGTTAAACACAAACATTAGACACTGGGAACCTTTTGGTGAGCAGCGTGAACGAAATTCCAATTTAAATGCATAGTTTCTCTACAATCGCGATACAATAGTCATAATTTTAAATTTGCAATTCACACCTTTTCAACGACTGTACGGCAACTAAATTGCTTTACTGACGTACGATCTCATTGGATCTCGCGTGAAGCAAACGCTCCCATAAAAATACACTGGCAGCATTACTGAATTGGAACGTACGGAAACATTATTTATGTATAGAGTGTCAGATGTTGGCAAAGCAATCGGAATGAAACGAGACGTGCAACCAAAGCGCGAAGAGTCTCGCCCGCGGCGGCTGACTGCCTGCGACTTCACGTCCAGAATGCACTCGCGCTAACCGATAATTTAATTGGGTACCTGACATTTAATCAATACGGTTGATTAAATTAATTGAACGCTCGAATCCGATGCACTTTTATGGCATAACGTCGTTACTCGCTTTGGCGGCATAATGCTCTTTCGACCTTTTTCGGATACCCGGCGACGATACGATCGCGATGCGACGGCGACGGAGCCGCGATCGACGATCTAGACGCGCTGCATATGGTTAGATACAAATTTGTCACAGTTTATCTGTAAACTGTTATCATTCAACCTTATCCTCTCAGGAAGAGGAACTTACTTCGAAGTTCATTTAACTTACTAAAAGGGTTTTGGTTCACAAAATATTATGTATATACCATATATAAACATATTATTTTGTATCTACCTATTTATAGCATTAATGTTTTAAAAATTTAAAATAAGATCCTAACTATCAAAATTATTTTTCAAAATAGTGCCTACAGTAAGCGTACTTGCGAAAGTTCGTAAGCTACCTAATCAATCAATAAGTAACCCATACCAATAATTTATTCTTAAGCAAACCCTAACTCAACTTAAATATCCATTATTCCCTCGCTTTTCACTTTTCAATTCTATTGTACTGTGCTTTTCTCGAGTCTCACGCGCCATATTTATTTAATGTGCCGCAACACGCGAGAAACACTTGAACGAAATAATGTAATAGTACGGGGCAGGCGCATTCTTTGAATAATGACAAAAGAACGGCAGCCAAATTACCTCTAACGGTATACTTCTGTCATATGAGAGACAAAAAAATCAATGTAGACACACGAGAGAACGACAAAACGATTAGTGTCATTGCAATTACGTTTAATTTTACTTATACAAATACGCAGTTCCGCTGTAATTTGATCGCAGCCCGCGTGCGCGCGCCGTCTAATGATTTCTCCGTCAGTTTAAATTGGCTTGCTACAAAAACGCCCGTGAGACTAACACAAGAAACGATATTGAATTCGCTTTCTAAAACTATTTTAAACTTTGTAGTCATTTTGTTTGTTGTTATTATTGTTTAACAATTTTCGCTGAAGCATAAATCTAAGACCCAAATTTCCCTACGGTGCGGTTTAGTGATTCTATATTGAAATTCTGTTTTAGAAAGCCTTTATGGACGATTGAACGCAATGTACAGAAATAAACATTCAGGCTTTTTCGAACTTTTTATCATGTTTATACGCTCTCGGCTTAAAATATAATGTTTTATTTATATTTCCATTTAAATGAGCCTTTAGTATAGCTGTTTAATTAAAAAAAATTAAAGATTGGATTTGTACTATTGCTCTAACAGAAACAGTAAATGTTCAAGTCCGTTTACGAGTAGAAACACAAGTGCATTATTTAAGTGCGTTATTTAAGACAAAAATTTAATTATAGAACCTGTAAGCCTAGTAGAAAAGCTATTTTAAAACAATTTGCATTCGTCAGTAACTTTACGTAGGTACATACCAAATGTAAAAGAGATTTGAGTAGTGCAAGATATCCACTTGCTACTCGCGGTGACCGGCGCTCGTCCGTCGCGCCGCGGTCCACACCGGAGGCACCGGCTGATTTATATTCATTACCTCTATTATTTAGAAATCAGCGGATCTTAATGTGGCAATGAGCGCCCTCCGATAGCTGAAGCGACGTATTTCACGCAAAGCTACTTAAATTGATAACGTCATAGTTTTATGTTATAGAAAATCTGTTAGCTACTGAAGCGGGCGATTAATTGCACAAATAGGTAAGATTTAGACTGTTAACAGTCTCTAATAATACTAGTTTAATGTGTCTTTAGTCAGATGTTTTTAGTTTGTTATATTTATTTATTAAGAAAACTGTTGGAAGCCCTTATGCATACGTAAAAATATGGTAGTGCACCTGATAAATAATCATTTTTTTCAGTATCACATAGATAAACTTTATATTTTATTAACTTAAACGAATTTATTTTACCGTCGAAATTACTGCGGATATCATAAAAAATTCCGGAATCGAAACATAATGTAACATAGCGCAAAAAGTGATACAAAGGCGAAGCATTCGATACCCTTTCGTAGAAGACGAGGGGAAAGAATTCAAATTTAAAAAGCCGCGAAAAATTCTAAAACCAAAAAAAGGACAAAGGGCACGAATCGCTGGCGTCCGGCGATCGAACCATGTTAACAACGGAATTGCGAGGAAGAACATTCGTACATGATATTGTGAGCGTAGGCGTCACCCAGAGTTCCTTTACACCGAAGCTGCACTTACAAGGCAAAAATATTTACATTGACTAGTGAGACCTACATTTATAGTTTTGACAATATTTTTTATTACAACTAAAACTAAACTAAACATACAATTGCATTTTTATTCGTAATATTGGATAATATTAGTTTCGTAATACAAAGTTTACGCACTTGCAATATAAAGAGTGCATGAAAAAAATTACGCTCTTGCTAATATGGAACTGTTTATGAGAAAATTTAAGAAAATGTATTGATGGGTTACGAGTTACGGCCTACGGGTGGACAATTAGTTTACGATCAAAGAGTTAAATATAAAGCTATAAAAGGTAGGTGATTTCAAATAACAGGTACTTTGTCATTACATTAATTATTAATATTCGCATAAAGCGCTTAAATTTAGAATTAATCTTGCTCAACCCAGTTTCGCTTAATAATAATTACACGTTTATCTGATGAGGGCCCAATGAACTCGCGAAAATAATAGACACTGGCGGAGACCGCACCGCACAATACAAACAGGACATAAATGACAAATAAGATTTGATACGCGTTAACTGGAGCGTGAAATTTAAATTAACGACTACAAACAATTCCGTGACGATAATAGATGCGAATGCCTAACTTCAGAACTCCATTAAAGCGTCATTGGAAGTTCCAATTTGGGGTCGAGCGGTCGTGCTGAAAGCAGAAATATATATTTTATTCATCTCCACTACGGCGCGCCTCCGCGATCGGTAACCGATAAAACATCGCTAAGCAAAAATAAGCAGAACGAATAGGTGTACCTGTCACTCCAGCCTTGTTCTTGTTTCTAAAATTTGTATAAAATATTCTGAGTTGTGTTGTCGCGTCGACAAAGGTTTCGTATGCGAATAAAAAAACTCATATTGAATAATATAATAATGGTCAAGCGCCGTAAAAAAAATACTATGGGAATGTTATTAAAGTTTGTAACGTATTTTATTAAAAGAGGTCATTAAGTTTTAACTCGTTTCACTTTTCCCAGTCAAAATTTCATCACGTTTCCAAACAAACACATGCAACGATTGGCATTAATTGAGCCCGTTTTCTAAGAACCTGCCGTTTCAAGATTCCTCAAATTTGAAGACACACGTGTTTCTCGGAATACGGTTCAATAATAAGTGTCAGTCATTCCATTAATGTCCCTGTTTCCTAAAAGACCGCGAGTTCTATCCTTTGAAGAAATATTTGACGCTTCGACGACAGAGCTGATTTTTTACGTGTTTTCGGGTTATACTCTTTTTACTTCTCATTATTAGATCGGTGGGAAGAATTCGATGACACGTTTCGCTAGCATTTTACGATGCTAGGTATAGTGGTGATTAGTAGACTAATCCATTAGCGAATCCCATGGTAGGAAATAAAAGCCGAGTTGTCTATCGCAGCGGTGTCGTTTCGAGCGCCGGACGGTGTCCGCCGTCACAATAGCACAATTAAAATGCCAACAAGTCCGGTTGCCAGCCCAATCCAATTACAGTGAACAAGGATTCCAACGAGTAATTGGGACGAGGCTACACAGTAACGTTTGCGAGATA
Source organism: Parelbella macleannani (assembly GCA_018245755.1). Lineage (NCBI taxonomy): Eukaryota > Metazoa > Arthropoda > Insecta > Lepidoptera > Hesperiidae > Parelbella > Parelbella macleannani. The sequence continues at coordinate 6,389 of DWEE01001172.1, forward strand.
GGTGGTTAGGAACGCAGCTGGTAGAAAGAGCCGTGTGTGTCCCATTGCGATTGCGTCACATTTGTGATTGACGTTCCGTATTAAACTAATTCAACTTGTACAAACTGTTCAAGGGAACACTACTTCACTACTCACTCTCTATGCAAATGTTACAGAGTAAAAGAACAGAGATTTAAAAATAAAGCGGAGCAGTTGAAATAGCATACCTAAACTCCTGGGTATTTCGCAATAGCGTTTATATTTTCTATCTAGAGTGTATCACAAAGGCAAGAGCAAGTTGAACGGCTTGGGAGGCGAGGCGGCCCAAAGCAGACGTTTACTTGGACTGATCGAAAAGAAAACAATGTTAAACTGTAAAACAAACTGCCGGAAGCTCTTTCAGCGAATATCCTATATATTGTATAGCAACTCGGCACAAAGGTCCATGCAATTTCAACATTGAAATCGCGAACTGCGGCGGTTAACGCAAAAACAAACTATTTGTAGAAAACAAATATTTCTTCTTTGTATTTGCATTTTAATGTCTGTAAATTATGTGAAGGATTTAATAACACCAGTTACTTGTGTGTTATGTTATATTTATGAAAACTTATTAAATAGATTATTACTTTCATATATTCGTATTTATATATGTCTGTGTCTACACGTGTGTACCTATAATAATGAGATAGGGAATTACTAACATTCGATGTTGTTTTTTTTTATTTTTACTTTGTTAGTCCAATAACTAAACAAAATAAAAACTAAATACTTCTTTTTACAATCACAAAGTAAATGATAAACTTTGCTCATCTAGGTATTCCGCAAAATCCTTTCAAATCTATGTCATTCTACAGCGTTAAATGTGAAGCAGCCAGGGCGCACAGACAAAAAACTTTGTGTTCAACAAGCGGACTACAAGCCGAACTAATCTTGGAATCTGAACACTTTTAAGGATTGAAACTTTCCTTTGTGAAAATAAAAAGTGCACTCTCGCGCTGAAAAACTTACAAATCGGATTTACTTGCACCGCGCCCGGTCTGTCCAACGGTTGGATGTACACGCATTGCCTAACTTAGACGTCTTACCCTCATACACACAAATAGACAATACATTTAGGCACTTTTCGAACTGTCACACTTTTTTCTCTGTTGTTTTGGCTTGGTTGACATTATCTCTAGCAAACAATGTCCTAATTTGTATGTACATACACATATTTAAAATTTGACATTCAGAATCTACGTATGTCATGGCGTTTCTTAGAAGGATTGGATTCGACATTGGATTCAAAACAAGAAGTTTGTAATAGGAGGTCTCGATGAAATTATATAATTATAAAAATAGTATTAAAGCAAATAAAATTATACAACAAAATAGATTCGATTACCTCTTATCAGCAAAATTGCCTTAAATGCCTACGTAATATATTCAAATACGGTGACGCGAGGATTAAATTAACCGGTTTAAATAGATATTGTGGACGTTAAGGTTATCGAGTCGAAGCGTTTCCATTTTGAGATATTTAAATCAGAAATCGTTTGAGTTCTATTTATTGTCGGCGTTCTTATCAAATTTATAGCCCAAAGGGAGGTGCTAACCGTGATAGACGACTAATGAGACCGGGGAGCCATTGATCAGATAGTCGAAACTGCTACCGATACGAAGGTCCTTAATCAAGACTCCCTAATTATATTCTGAATGGCTTTTTCATCGCGGTGCCGCTTGCGCTCCCGACGGTTTCAATTTAATTTTACTCCTTTTGTTTTGCATCCATCGTTCACAATTATTGTATTGATATTTACTCCAGCATAGACAGCCCAGTCACGATAAACATAAATGAGCAAATATGAAATGATCCACTTGGTTCATTTTTAGCAAAAATATAAATTTACATAGTAAATGTCACTATTCATACGCGTATATAATTAGAATTACATGCATACCCCTTAATACAAAATCCGTGCATTGCGTACGAGTAATACCTATTATAATCACATGTTTTACAAAGCCCTTACCGAGACAGCCTACCTACTAGTTATCTGGTTACTGATTTCCATAATTAAAACTCCGTGCTCTTAGCCTACTTCGTACAGGAGCTAGTGTGACGGTTTAATAACAATTAAAACCTCATAAGTTCGAATTGACTTCACACAATATGTAAGTGGTACAACAGCGTATGCTACCACTAAGCTGTATTATTTAGCTTAAGTTCCGGCGTGAACACTGTGCTTTCTAGAAATACTCTGTATAAAACGGCATTCATTATTTGATAGGCAATGAAATGAGTAAATAGAGACAATAGTAACAAGTAGTAATAGAAACAAATAATTATAACAATTTGTAGTGGCTTACCTTAATGGGTACCTTGGCTTACGTGTAAGTTGAATCGCGGTATAAAAATAAGATTCCGAGACCGCAATTTTAAGGTTTTTGGGGACAACTTTTAAAACACCATGTTTGGTTCAGTTTTCACGTTACACATCTCTTTCTCTTCCTCCTCATCTCATGCAGTATACCTCTTTGGAACCAGGTATTCAATCCTTCCTCCATTTTTACGAAGATATGGAGCAAAACAGTTTTCAGAAATATTTTCATTACTGCTATAAGTATTAAAGATTCCCACCATAAAGCGGCAACCACGGCTTTGCAGGATACTAAGAGAAGGCTTCGCAGGATACTAAGAGCTTTTAAATACTCATGACGTTTTGATATTCTGCGTTTAAATTAGATCAGAATCAACAACTTGTACTATATAACTAATAACAGATTTTTATAGAATCACGAATCGTTTCACATCAGAGGATAAGAGTGGAGGTATAAAGCAGTAGAAAAGTGGCTGAGAACTGATTACAAGAAGTCATCGCGATGTAGAGGTGAGACGTTTATAAGTCAATGATTTGCAGAGAACTTAAAATTTGATAACTGAGTATTTCAATTCTACAAAATAAACAGCAACAGCATATAAATGTATCAGTAATACAAAAGTTCTCCATGTTTTTTTATTTTTTCTTCCACTAGACCAGTTGTTCCGACGGCTGATCGTTTCATTTTACTGAACATATAAGGGTCGCTAGTAAATTTAATAATCAGGAATGAACTGAGACATAGAAAGTTAAAACGGTGACCAGAATCGTCCAGTTAATGTATTGTGAATATAAATACGGCTCCGTTGTAAATCAGTCAGATTAAAATGGAATCTGGAGAAAAATACGGGGACCCGCGCGGCGTCGCGGGTGTCGGTTGAAATGTATTTTTGCATTGTTAACGTTTCGTAAAGGCAGCCTGTGCGTAACATAAATACCGGACACAGTGGGCGCGACGCTTCCGAATGAAATCGACGTTGAATAAATCGGCGAGTATCTGCCCGGCGGAGCGGTGCCGGTAGGCCCCCGGCGGCGACGCGCAGTAAATTGCACCGAAAAAGAACGGTCCAATATGGCAGCCGTATCGAACGATGCTAACTTACGAGCGCGTCGGACACGAGGCGCTAAGTGGCCTATCGTGTTTTTCAAAATTCAAATACCGGGATTGTCGTACCACGAAAAAACAAGAGGAATCGACAGCGGGCCCTCGGCCATTAATCAGGCTTAAACGGGCCGTGGATATTATCATTGCGCTACACCTAGCTTTTGTATGCTTGTCATGGAGCTTGTATGTAAAATACTTAAACATCGCTTTGTTTACTGTTTTCTTTGTCAAATGAAAATATATTAGGTACTCGACAATGTTTTAAAACTAACTATTCCTCTATATTTTCCGATTACTATTTATAAAAAGAAAAAAGCGAGAAAACCTAATTAACATGTTTAAGTTCTTCTTAACAATTTCCACTGCTATACGTATATAAGAAATAAGAAGCTGCAAATGTAAATAAGCTTTGTTTAACGCCAAATAAACTATATAGAAACCACGCCGTCATAGCGACCGCCAAAATTAAAGTTTACCCAGATTGAGTGTACTTAACTCGATTAATTATTATTATTGCCCATTCTACCTCACTCCGCTGTTCAACTCAACTGGAAGTTCGTTAATCCAACGAGGTTACATACAAAGGAAACTGCGGTGAGCCTGAAAATTAACTTGGCCCGCTCTATTGCCTTTGAATTCAACCGCTGCCGTTATATAGACCTGTTTGTTTATTCGTTTTATACCACATTCGCTGTCGAAACGTTCGAACAGTGAGCGCGATAATTTGATTCGAATTTTATTAAAAAAAAAAAAGTTGGCCCAAATTTGAAGTTCGCTTTTCAAGTTAGTTTCGAGGAAATTGAGTTTTCTCTCGGAACTTCTGTTGTAATTTCTTTGAACAAAAGATCTGTCTCGCTCCTTTCAAAGACATTAGGTTGTTTTTTTCTTCAATTTGCTGGGGCCGCGTGTACATGACATTAAGACATCCCAAAGGCGTTACGAGGTTTTGAGACGTACCTATGTATGTATTCAATATAGGTATACCGTGCCCCGAAGTAAGCAGTAGTTAACAGACACCTGCGACTTATCAAGTACACTAATTTTACATATGATTTTACTTATATGTACCCGATTGCCCCCTGAAATGGGGTTCGGTAAACATTTCCTGGGCTGCAACATATTATATTGCGTACGTAGATAAAATTAATATTGTTATTATATTGTTTACGCCAGGGCCCTAGGTTTAGGTAAAAAATACCGAGTGCCAAATATCCCCTTACGTACGTACCTCTTTAAATTAATCACTACTTTCATATACGCATATACCCAAATAATTGGTGTGTCATATTTATTGTTTTGCATACGTTCGGGGTAACGTATAATTAGAAAACCTTATATCCGACAGTACACGGAAAAGGTCTTACACCCCACTTAGTAACTTTCAATATTACCTATTTCTGAACGAGTGCTAACGCTACAACTGTCGGCGCACCGCGTCATCATCATGCAACATAATCTGAATGCGATCATCGATAATGGTTAGTTCAATTTCCGACAAATACTCCAAGACCACGATGACCTCTGCTGTTAGAGCTCCACCAGACGTAACGTGACATGCTAGTTAACCTAGGATCGATAGAAATTTTTTGCATTTCCAATTGCGGTTTAGATAACTATACTGTAATCTGGAAAAAAACCCTGTTCAGATTAAACATTGTTGTATAAAAAAAACTGATAAAAAATGTGAACCTAAATCATTTTCAACGTCGATACATGACTTAATTAACCTGACATGACATAAATGATTTACTTAACACGTAAGCGTCTTGTTTTTTTTTAAACAAATTTAATAATGTTACAAATACCTTGACATGTGTGCGTATGGAAGGTGCTTTAAGTGTTCAACATCGGAGAATTATCGCGACGTTGCGCTCGATCATGTCTTGTAAGCACTTGTAACAGTAATTTGGAGGTGATTTTTCCTCGCCCGATGCCCGGCCCTCAAGAGCGCAATGATACTTCGTACGATGCTAATAATAACATTCAGGTCCTTCCATTAAATTGCGTCGACGTGTGCCTCATTTCAACTTCAATTTTGGTCCTGCGAAACGAACGCTTTAATTATTGACCTTCAAGTGGCCGGCCTTGTCGCCGATGCTTGCTTAACGGTACCAATCATTTATAGCTCTCAAACTAATTAAAATAAATGTTAAGTGATCGATAAATTATCACAAAGTTTATTTATTTCCTTGTTCAAAACACATAAGATTTTTTAACATTGACATAAGATTTTTTAACAATCGCGTGACGTGCTCATTAAAGTGGACTTTCTAAATAAGCTTACAGGCGTGTGAGGTGCTCAAATCAACGTGGGCATGATCGGGCAGTGCTCGCCGCACTCGTAAATCCCCCAGCACGCGTTGACGGCGCGCGGCCCGCGGCGAGTCGTGACCCGGCCCCGTCTGCTTCACTTCGCATTATTTACGATTTTTATTATGCCGTAAAAATGCGCGAATTCTTACGGTGAGGGCACGCCTCGGTCGCGCGTGGATCCACGCGTCGATAGCCACTTCGTGAGCGCAGCGATACTGCATATAAATCTGCTACGTTCGCCGGCAAATCTTAAAGACAAACCATTTCATGATGCAAATTTAAAAAAAAAACTACACTTTACTTTTGTTAAAGAAATTGCAACGCAACGAACTTCCTCAAATATACGCCAGCTTTGACAACAACGTTTCATATAATGCAATTTCGACGACGGTAAAACTCGAAGAAAGGAGGGCTCCGCCCGTCTCACTCATAACGTTCTCTGTCTCATTATTGTCGTACAAAATGTAATGTTCCGCTATCGTGCGATTTCATTTTAAGTGCCCCGTGAAGTTGTCGCAACCCAAAATATTTTCCATTACTTAAAAATTAACGTAAGTTATTCTTGAGCGTTTCGCTTGATACAGAGTACGTTTAGAATTTAATTTACCAAACAAACAAAGCTTTTACCCCGTCACAATTCATTGTGGCAAACACTGGCGTTCAGCTGGGCTGCATTTTCATTGTTTTATTTAAGCTCCTATTGTTTTTAGTACATAGAAAGGTGTGATCATTATTTATTTTTAATAAGTAGAGAATTGAAGACTTGAATACATACATTTTCAGATACCTACAGTTCAATTTACAAAACGTATAAAATACAACAACAATGTTGGTCTATCTCAGTCCACTGTTGGACATACCTAGTCCTCTCACCTAATGAGCGTCATCGCTATGAAATAGTATAAAATAACATTAATGTATAATAAATATACGTTTTATAATTAAAATTAGATTAACTTATTTAGTGGAAAATCGCTGACGAAAATCTCTACTACCCCGCCTCCGTCAGAATGACAAAACCTTTTCCCGGCTCGTCAATACGGCACGAAATGGCGCATAGAAGGCGTAACGATAGTTTGAATAGAGAACGCTGCTTGTTTACAATAGCTGCGGGTAGTTCGTGATCCGCTCTCCATTTAGATGGGAAGAACATCAATGCCGCGTGCGGCTGCGGCGGTCATATAAACTACCACTTTTAAAGTGTCTCCCCTGCCTCTTGAACTTCAAACGTCAAGGGGTGGTTTCGGGGTGTCGCAATGAATGACGAGGGTTCTTATTTCTTTGGTCGCTTCGCTGCCGGAGCCTCTGTTATGGAACTTTATGAAATGAAGTGCGTTTTATACGGTCTTTGATGTTTGGTTTCGCGCTTTTAGTTTCTAGTGGCTCCCAAAGGGTCGGCAATAACAACGTAAAGTGAAGTGCCTGCGGTCGTAAGTACTGCCATACGCTGCGATCGCTATATTAGAATGAACATAAGTTAATTTTCGGAAAAATATCACCAAACTAACGTTAAAACACTAAGTAATACAATATGTTAGTCATAAAATGTTACTACAAAAATACTCATTTAAAACCTGTACATCGATTAAGAGACATGTGTTAAAATTAATATTTTATTTAAATGTGAGTAGTTATTTAAACTTGCGTACAAAAAAAATATATTTTTCATATAAATAACATGTAATTTTGCTAATACTCTTACTTATCTCAGGAATGTGTCGGTTGTCAATGCTAATCATATCTTTATAAATCTATCCTGTAGATAAACACGACTAGTTTATAGATCATCTCATTAGTAAGAAGGAAGCATAAAACTATAATAAAATTTACCAGACATCGTATTTGGTTCTTCGAAAATAATAGGAATGCATGTTAACAAATTCCATGCAATTTGTACATAAATTA
>DWEE01001173.1:0-14047 GCA_018245755.1 Parelbella macleannani
ATAAGGCATTGTTAACGAGGCTTTTAATGAGTTAAAATTTTACAAACAATCAAAGAATATTGCTCTTCAACAAACAAAAAACATATTTATAAATTAACCAGGAAATGACAGCATCAAAATTTTTATTATATACCAATATAAATGCAAAAAGACCAATTCGTGCAAATTCAAAACGGTACGGCCTTGATAGTACGACATGTGGAATTTCATACATATGTATGTATGTATGTATACATGTATGTACATGTTACAATGTATGGATGATAATCTTATACGTACACAAATTCCATTATAAATGCCATTAAAGATAATCAACAAACAATTTGCCCAACCCGCAGCAAATATATGGACAACGTGTGCCGACGTTTTGCCAGTGACAAGTATAAATTCATACAATTTTGACTAATGGCATCAACGAGGCGAGGCAAGATGGCGTGAGTGGGTCATATAATAAAATATATTGCATAGTAGTTACGAAATTGAATTTCACTAACGTTACAAACATCGCGTTTGCGTAATTTTAAATTCAATTTTTGGGTTAGTTAAACATTTGGCGCGTTGTAGGCGTAGACTGTAGTATCAATCTTAGTGCCACTAACTTTTATACCAGTAATTATCTTATGTAAAAAAAAGTTTATACGGAGCTTTCGTATCTGTATTTGATTAAGAAAAATGCTGCTTGAATTTGGAACTTTTAAAGTAAGTATATAGATTAAAAAGTGATCCGTAGGCTATAATTGTTTGTTTTTTGTATATACATTTCAGGCGTTGACTATATTTCTGGATGTAAAAATAGTTAATATTTAATATTTAAAGACTAAAGCAAAGTCACAAATTTGATATACATATGTAGTGCCGAATTACTAGGCTTTTTATATTTTTTGGTTATTTGGCGAAATATCAGAAACAAAGGTCTGACTCTAAGGAAGTATGGGGTATTTTAACACTTCATAAGATCCAGTTTAATAATAAAATTGAAACTTACAGAAATGGTGTTTTCTTCTTTTCTTAAACTTATTTTATACATTTATGCGACTGTATAATATGTTATATGCGTGTACGTTACACACATGATTAGAGGGAATATGAATAGCATGGCGATATATAGCAGGCATAATGAACTTTAACAGTTCAGGAAATTTCTAGAAAGTTTCCGTGCGTTAGTGTATTGGATTGTTATTTCATATTTAAATAGTTCCTTTCACCAGGAGCAGAGGTACACGAACAGGAAGTAATCAAATGAGTAATGAGTATTATTGTAAACGCGTTTAATATATTATGTTCAAAAATGTAGTTTTTTTTACTTCTTGTCATGTCTCTTTAATTAATTGCTCCTTTATATTTTCAAAACTTATTTGATAATTAAACGAGAATTCAATAATGTTGAATTAAATATCTCATCGTAGATTTTTAATTCTTACATTCTTTATTTAATTTGATGATTTACGAATGATTATTTTTCACGGTTAAGTAGAATGATAAATAATATTATTGTATTTAACAAATAAAGTACCAGCTGGTCAATGGTTATTTTAATAATTTTAATTTCTATGTTAACATCGAATAATTTCTGTCGACATTTTTTAGATAAAGAAGGAAACAATTGATTTTCATGAGTTCAAATCATATTTGGTAACGATTTTTAAAATACGCTGTGTTATTAACGCGTATCCCTTCAATTTTTACTACGTGCAAACAACAAAGATTACAGAATGTAAAACTATGTAGTAAGTGGATGTAAAATATACAACAAAACAAATATGGGTATAATAAAATTTATTACTTGCAACTTTCTGGTTTTAAAGTCAAACGTTATATCAAAATGTGATGTTATTATGTTAATAAGGTCTGTGACATAAAAAATGATGTCATCATTTATGTATTAACATTCTAAAATATGATAAAAGAATCGATATTTGGAAACACAAAATTTAAGAATGTCCCTCTATTATGAACTGTCAAGATACGACATTTACTAATAATATAAAAACTTCATGTGCAAATGTCAAATTATGTATTACCATTTATCGTCAACCTTTTTATCGCTTCGCTACTGGACACGAGGCGCCTTTCAAAACGAGAAGGATTAGGGCAATAGAAGAACATATTGGTCAAAAGAGAAACTGCGAAAGAGTGGAACTCTCTACCGGCGTCCATCTTTCCCGATCCGTACAGCCTGGAATTATTCAGAACAAGAGTGAATAGGTACTTTCTAGGTGAGCGTGCTACAGCCTAGGGTGCATCTCGCTTTTCTTTAGCCTATTCCTACATAAAAAGATTGTTCGGTACATTACAATATATATTTAAAAAAAACGTCATACAATTGAGGTGTCTTTTGTATGAAGAAAGTTCCAAACAGAAACAGACGTCAGAAGTACACACTAACCTCTGTGGACATCAGCCGCCAACTTAGAACCGGGCGACATGAATAGGACTGTTAATGAATATTTTAGGTAACAATAGTTTTACAGATGTAACAACATTAGAAACGTGTATTTCGTACATCAAGGAGTGCCGTTTAGTATTTGGTATTTTTTATATATTAATATTTTAATACATTCTCGTGGCTTATTGGTGTTCGCTTAGGTCATACATAATATTCTATTTTTAAATGATATGTTTTCGAACGTTTGCATACAACAATTGTAGAATTTCCAAAGCCTTAAAATTGAAAGGGCGCGAAGAAAAGGCAAGCGCTGTTTAAATTAAAATGATAATAATACAAATGAATGTAGAATGGCGTATAAGCTCCAAAGCAAAAATATATATTACTAATTATGTTTTTAGATAAATTATGATAATTTCGTTATCATCGAAGTTTTTAAAAATATTTTAAAATTTGCATACAGAGTACCTATAAAATAAACGTTACTTATTCAAAAACCATAAAATGAATAATAATTTTGGAATGCAACAGGTCTATTTCAAATATTAGACAATTGAATTTTGAATGTTGTATTGCGAACCGATACAAGCGATCGTATTGAATGCAAATTTAGAAGATAATGTCTTGGCGCATTATTTAAATTAGGAGTTCACAGTCAATTAAAATAATTTTGCATATCAATTAATTTTAAAATGTTTTAAAAACATTTTAACATGTTATACACATGTGTCATGATAAAGGTTTGGCGTGGATATACCTAAGTGTCATTAACGGCAATTTATCTGTGCCGTTTAATTAAAAAGTTTGAACAGTGGAGCAAAGTACGATATGAACAGTTTTAAAATTGGAAGAAATTTTAATCATCGACGTAGGTGAGGATTTTGGCCAGCATTGGTCAATGGTCTATCGATTTATTTATGTCCGCGTGGGCTCGGCGTGGGACGGCTGAGGGCTGAAATTTAAAACTACTTTTACTTTGGATTACTCAATGAAACTGTTTTATATGTAAACATATTGGCAACAGGTGGCAATATTACATATCTGTTTTGACTTTTTCCGTTTTGTAGATAAATATTTGTATTTAAAATAATGTAATGTCGTATCCAAATGCTGTTTATAGCTAGCCATATGCTATATAAAAATTATAACAATGAAAAATCGCATGTTTGCATAGAGGAGCTTATTAAATTTTTTTAATAACATAATGTATTCCTTATATATTTAACTATAAATAAAGAATAAAAATTTCTTGTGTTATTGTAAAATTTAAGTAATTTATTGATACAATCTACTTGTTTTGCTCTAAGGTTATAGGTTTCAATTGAAATGTAATGTAAGCCCAAGTCAATAACAAAATTGTAGGAAGAATGATTAAAATAGGTAGATAAGATATTCGTAATGACAGTATCCGTCTTTGCCTAATAACGGTCTGGTATGACTGGTATCCGGATATCAACAAAATATATTCTTTAAATATCGCTGCACATTTATTATATTGGTAAAAACCAAACTTTTTGTCTATAGTTAAATCAAAGGCAGCCGATGATTTAAAAATCACGAGTATATCAAGCGTAAGACGGCTCGTTTGCCGAAACTATGCGGAACATAATAAAGAATGAAAACTAATGTCTGTTACGTAAGTAAGATGATTAATTCTGGTGGTTGGTTAATATTTTTGCAATAGTTTTAAGAAAAAAGAAATAAAATTTGTTTGATTTAGTAATGTTTAAAGTCACTAATAATAAATTGTAAGGAAAAAATTATGTGCCGTTGATATGCGGTTTGCCTACATACGCCTTAATTAAGGTTTTTTGTAAACAAATTACGTAATTGAGTAAGTAATATATTTTGTTATAAGTATTACGTTTTTTTCTTATAACTAATATCTTTTCCTAAAAGTTATGTATTTTTTCCTTTGGGTAATATCATTTCAACACATTCTTAGCGGAGTGAACCATCATCACATTAGTTTCTTGTTCTACTGCTGAACGTAGGCCTCTTTCAAGGTGTATCGTAAAGCTCGATACTCTGCTGAGTTCATCCAATCGCTGGTCATATTTGCTGCAGAAGCGATAGCCATTGCAGTTGAAGAGTTCTAAACTAGACATCACGAATAAGTAGAGGCACTATTGGGTAAACAAAGACCTGTTAAATCGGTGAGCTCAAGAGAGCAGGTCATAACGAATGGACGACTAAACCAAAGGAAGTTTCTAGACCATTTTAAAATTTACTAATTATAAAGGGAAAGTATTATTTATCTATCATATTAACACTTGAATAGTTTTTAATACAGGTATTATTAAATTTAAGGTTTTTATTATAATTTACAACATTGTTATTTCATGACAGGTGCCATAATGGGTTGAGAATGAGAATATCGAGATAAGTTGAGAATATCGAGAGCCAAATATCTCTATGGTTAGAGAACTGACTTGCTTGTCCTTATTCATCACGCTACCCATACATGCACGCCGGTTTTATTCTCTTCGAACTATTCCAACAGCCATTATCTGATCTATTCAAGCAAGATACTGGTATTTTCAACATGTACAATTATTGCCGTCCCTAATAAATTTGCTTCGTTTAAGCGTAAGAAATGATAATTTAAAATAACGAAATATTCAGGGTAATCTTCAATTTAAAAAGTTTTAATCGAATCCTTAGCACGTTTACTGACGTTTATGTTATTTTCTGATATTTAAAAAAAATCGATTGGCAACTGCACATTTGTCGATATACAGTTATATGGATCGAACGATATTGTGAATGGAATTTAATTGAAGGAAAAAGAAACGTCGGTTCCCAAGGGAAAGTAATAGAAAAACCATGGACAACATCCAGCCTGCATTCTGTTTCATGCAACCTGTTACGGTGTAACTGCAACTTGAGTTATAATTTTATAATCTGTGATGCAATTATTCTATTAACTATTTGTTTATTTAGTTAACATTTTACAATATATTGGTTTGTTTGGTTGAGACTTGAGTTATATTTAAATTAGGACCAAAATTAGAATTTAAAGAGTAGAATTAGAATTTAAGGTGTTGATGTTTTATATTATATTATCAATATGTACGATTCCTAAGTAAAATATTATAATATGCATTTTCCACGCTTGAAATGTAAATAATATATGGATATCTTCATGTTTTTCTTCTAGTCTAGATTTCCCTGTTATAACTAGTAGTTTTAACGAGTTGGTCCATTGATTGCAAGTCCGATTGCTGAGCGAGAGTTCCTAGGTTCGAATTTTCTTGTAGTAAGTAGTTCGGAGACTGGATTTGTGCCAGTATCGCAACGCGCTTACCGTCTATTCCATGAGACGTATAACATAAAAGGTGATTCATGAGAAAGTACTACACTTTTCTGCCTACCCTTCGGGGTAATACAGACTTCATGTTGTATTTATTTATACTCCCTATACATTAGAAGAGTTTTTTTTATTTCCGCTAAAATTGTTAGAATAGCAGAAAATTCTCAACATAGATATTTACATGTTTACCGGTGCGTATCATCGCACAACACTATGGACGCGATTTAGACATTTAAGATGGTTTATTTTGTATCCTAATTATTTAACGTATGTTTATGTTGTTATATCTAAATGAAAAAGTGACTTTATGTTAAAATTACTTTTGAAATAGTTCTTTAATCTAAATAGTTGCGACGAATGCAAAATTGCAAAATATTTTGCTACTTTATTACATTCATTAGCAGTGTGCCTATAAATATTCTTAAAATAAATGCAAGTATCTTTTATTTACCAAAATTACATATTTATTGCAAAAGGTTTTAATTATCAACGTTATTCTTTTGAAAACGCAATGTTATTCAGTGCATGAATGTTTCAGCTTATCAATACAACCTTAAATCGAAGGTTACTTGTATTTGTATACTTTAAATGGTTTTTTTGGACTTTGAAATGTATTTAAAACAAGTTTAGGACCATTATACAATGGCGGTTACATTTCTTATATATTCAATGCGGGTTGGAAATAGTTTTTTGTAAACGTTTCAAAAAGATAAGACGTTAGCGTCTTTGTTTTTGGGCGCTATACATAATTTGCGACTTCAACGAAACTAGTTTCGCAGGTGCGGACAGACGAAATGTTTATTATTATCGTGTTTTATTCACGTATTTTAACGGTTAAAATAAAACTACACGTTTCCATATGGAGTACAACTATACAGTTACGGTAATTTTTAGTATAATTTAGCATTACAACGTTGATCTAAATAATTACGTGTCCATAATAATCTCTAGATGGGGTATACTGGCATCGCACCATCCGATCTCACAGCACAATACCACTGGCACACGCGTAACGGCAAAATTAAAACGGTACTCGTACACTTTAAAAAACAAGCACGAACGAATCTTGTCTATGGGTTTATTTTTTTTCGAATTGACACCTGTCGCGTCACTTGCCGCACACAGCGAGCGGCATTCGCGGGGGCCGGCCGAAGACTGCCCGCGATTGTTTACGGCCGGGCTCGCGGCAACTCGACAAAGAGCTTTTCGATGAAACAGGTTATGTGGGCCGCGTTAGTGGATTTTCAACGCTGTCGCTATGAGACCTTAATCTCAATGTAGGACTCTAATGTCGAAGTTCCTAGGAATGTGTATATTGTTCCTGATAACATAATTATAATCAGTTTTTACAAGTTTCGTCTGGAACATATTATTTTTGCACAATTAACAACGATATATGACAATGTCAACCGTGGTCATGTCGGTATATCATGATTTTTTAAATTGTAACCGCGTTCCACAGACATTTGTATCCAATGTCACATAAAAATTAAATTCTTCTTGACTTCAGTTGGAGATGCTCTATTTATTCTCAACACTTACACAAAGACATGAAGCATCATTATCTCTACTTAGCAGTAGAATAGATGAAGAGGTTTTTCTGCTGTTGATCCGTGCATTCTAATATCGTTTACTTTTTATTTAAAATAATTTTAGGATTACCTGGATCTGCTTATAATATATTGCGAATCTTATGACGCCTAATTGAATATATCTTAAAAAACTTAGTCTATGGTAACCAGTGGTGGAAGAAGCGGCGCGGACAGTACATCGGACATTCCGAACTAAATCGCTTGCCGGAGAAAGTAAACTCTACCAATGTAAGTGCTCCATCGTCACTCAATAAAGGATTCTATAGCTTGTCAACTGAGGCGTAAGGACCAAAGTTCAACAGTGACATGTGAAGAATCACTACGGGCAGCAGTATAGGTGAGTGGCATCTGTGAAATTGTAAGGCTATACGCTACAACCGTGCGTATTATTGTATTGTGTAAGTCATACTTATACGTTGCCGGTTTGAAATGTGTTCGAAGGTGAGCTACGATTAGATATAAACGTATGTTTTTCTTATGTTTCAAAAACAGAAGGCTGTAAGTTGCGGCGATTTTTGGGTGGAGAGGGTTTGTGCCCACCAGTAGACGTCAATGCATTGAAATGATGATGTTTTGTCTCTTAAGAGGGTATATGATTCTCTAGTTTATTTATTTTTCCACCTTGACTGCGTAGTGCTGAAGTCGATTAGCAGCTCTTTATTGTAATGTTATTCTTGGCAAACTTGATTGGATAGCACACGTTCCCGCATTACTTCTTAAATGTTTTTAAATTGCCCTGAAAACCTGTAATACTCTTACATTTCTCTATGTGTTGATAACATGCGAGACCTACGATATAACGTACGCTATCACCAAGTTCATCAGTTAGTCAAAACGTTTAGTAGAATTTGCTACTAGATGAATAACTTCCATTTTTACTTTTTTTCATTTTTTGCGCATTTATTCTTTTTGTATTTTACAGTCGATGATTTGAATGCCAAGTTTCATTTTATACTAGTCAACCCCGCCGTAGTTAGGACACTAGTATCTAGATCAATACGATTGTAGAATGTCAACACAAATAATTTACTAACTGTTATAAATGTTATGGCTGCCTGCTCTATAATCTAAAATATTATTAAAAGTCCTATTCGAGGTTGGTTGCAGACATCTATGGGTGATAGCTACTACTCGCTTGCTACTGTTTGCAATAAAATAATACACTCTCAGTAATCATAACGCTGACTAACTTCATGTAAAGTTATATGATAAATTATGTAGATATAGTTACCAAAATCATAATTTGTGTTTGACAAATAAAATGTTTGTATATTCTACTTATTTGATCCTAAAATATCCTTACAGTATTTAAAATTTATTAGCGTTGGTTTATGTTCACAAGTCAGTGGAATATTTCTTTATTCTCTCTTACAATTTATGCTATTTTGATTTAAATGAAAGAATAATAATAAATATTATTGTTATATGGTTACGCGAGATACCTTACATAGCAGTCAGAAGCTTTCGAAACCGGCTTGCTTCTACGAAGATAATGATAAATGTGGAAGAAGCGCGTATGGTTTGTAAAGATAGAGAGATATTTAGCACATGCTGCTCTCTACCTATCTTTTAAGAGACGTAGTGACGTGTGACAATTAGTAAATGTATAATAACTAATAAAAAGAAAGGAATTGAGTACGTAATAATTAGTATGTATAAAATAAATAAAACCAGCATTTATATACACATCGATTAAATAGATTAAAATAAAAATACGAAGTTATTGTTTTAAAATCATAGCGTTTTTAATTATAATATTTCTATGAAATATTTTCCACAACTCTACCTAAAATTTATGACGTAGAAAGGTTATGTAAAAGACTTCAACGAGTCTTCTATTGAAAATTCAGAGAATTATGTTACTTATTGATAAGGTATTTAGAATTTTAATTTGCTATAGTTGGAATAGCTAGCTATAGTGCTCTATAAATCAAAACTTATGCGATAAAACATATGAAGTCTTGTGACGAACTTCGGATAGGACAAACATTTCAGGTAAGACAGTCGCTAACCAATAGCACCCATATATTCAAATAAGATTAATGTTGGGAACAGTAATTTTTATAGTCATATTTTTAATTAATTCTATGTACTAGCGTCAATTAACTGTCACTAATAGTCCTATTCCTGAAATCCTATATTTGAGGTAAACTTACTCCATGTTTGTAAAAATAACAATTCATACTTGTATCATACATTTTATTACATTCTCATTACCTTTATATCGGTTCGTAGAAATCCACTGCTGGACACAGACCTCCTCGGAACACCGCTGCAGCCCATTCTTCAGTTTTTTGGCTCTACCGTGTGCCTCTGACCAATTTCAGAGTTGCTGTTGTTCCACGCGTTGGACCAGTTTATACGTAAACTGGTTATTACATATTTTCAACAAATAGGTTATGAAAATTATGACAGTCAATATTGGCTTCGAAATCTTGTAACAAAAATTATATGATAACATTCAGTTCTTTCAATATTATGGCTTGTTATCGTTATCAGTAAAAAATATAATATGATGACATTTGTTTTTGTTTAATGAATGAAGATGTCTTAAATTCCGATATTAGTCATTACACCTAACTTGATGGTATAAACTAAAAAAAAAAATATTTACAAATACAAATGTTAATAAATGCGATACGTTTTGGTATTTTATATAACATAAAGAAAGTTTAATGTTAAAACCTTTTAACTTTTAACAATCACTTAAATATGCTTAAGATGGACGTATACAAAATAATGATATCTTTGGCAATGTTTAAGAGAGGATTACAAAGCTTCAGAGATTTCGTTTTAGCGATGTGTCTCTAGTATAATGAATGAAAAATAAATTAACACGAGAAACTCTGTTTTCTACGGTTTTGTTTAAAAATTAACCGTAACGCATATATGACATGCATATAAAATGTCACGGAATAATACGCTTTGCTATTAGTATTGAGCAGGCACAACACAATTTTATATTTAAACAAGACTTGTCGTAATTTTTTAAATATTTTTTTTATTCTAATTTAAGCTAATCTTATATTCGAATCTAATGTTTGTACAATAAACCTAAAATCTGATATTCATTGCAGTTTTAAAGCTTTTTTCACTTATTTCCTTTTTGCGTGCTATTATCACGCTGGTAGCTCCATCTGTTGGTGTGGTGACAGAGATATATCGTTTTGAGGCAGGGCTGAATGTTGCTTCTTCGGTTCTATTAGTGTAGTGCCCCAAGTCCACTGAAATAAAAAACAAAACTTCACAAATAGTTCTCAAATAACGACAGCTTCAAATCTATTACTGTTCATATAAGAAATTATCTCAACCAACAATTTCTTTTAACTTTTCATCCTCGCAAGTGCGAGTTGCAGAACAAGTTATTGGCTTAACACTCTCACACTAAGAGGAGACCTGTGTTCATTAGTGGAATGATAAAATGGTCGAAAAAAATTCTCGCTAGTCAAAAATACGCTGCATTGAAAATAAATAATTTGACCCATAAAGAATATACTGACCATGATGCAAGCGAGAGTGATGCCCAAGAAGTAGCCGGCGAGCACGTCGCTCCAGTGGTGCTTGTAATCAGACACTCTGGAGAGCGCTGTGAACCAGCTAAGCATGATAGCGGCAAATTGCAGCGAGTGCCGCAGTACTCGAGTTCCGCGCCAGATCATCCTTTTCTCTAGGTATAGCTGGAAATTATAATACATAAGTATAAGTAAATATAGGTGGTACACAAAATCATAGGCAAGGGATTACCACATATATGTAGGCAACAGATATACGCAGCAAACAGTGATAAAAAGGATCTTAAAATCCAGAGTTCGTCGTATCAGGAACCAATTGTTATATCTGCCATTACAATGGTATGACCGTACAGTTGGGTAAGAATTTAAATATGATCAATATATGGAAAAGAAGATACACATTTAACTGATAGTGAGGATTCTCCCACATCTGGATATGCGTTAAATATAAAACGTTCTATCACGACCGTATGAATGAGTATAAATCAAAATTTAATGCAGTCCCTGTGCATTCTTCACTTTTTTAGCGGCCTGACTATTATTATATTTCAGGTAGGAGTAGAGAAATTAACCATTATGGATCATTACGGCATAAACTGAGTACGATCATTTTAGGTACTTCTACTGCAACGCAGTTTAATCTTTGAGAAGATGTGTTGTGTGTTTTTATTTTGTTCGTTGTTTAAAATTTTTTGTAAAACGGATTTATAGTTTTGTTTTCTCATTGTAGCTAATTATATCATGCGAAACAAATGTTTTCTATTTGTTTCTCACTTAAAATGGTAGGTACATACATAGTATCCGTTTTAAAGTGACAAAAGACCATGATCTCATGTGACAAGTAAATACTAAGTCAGAATGCTTCATGTCAAGATATATCTACTTTAAATCATTCGGATTTAGGAATCTGAAGCATTACCGTGTCAGTTGCATTTTTTATAATTTTTTTTTCATAGCATTGACATAAAGAGATCTCCAACGTTTTGTTATTACTTACAGCCAAATACAGCATAGTGAATGCGGACCAAGCAGAGTGGCCACTGAGAAAAGACATGTGCATGTCGTCGAATTTGGCCTGGTTGTCCGGCGTGTGTCCCAAACAGGTGTACTGGCCGGCCTGGATGTATTTGTGGTGCCATTCCGTCGCTGAACAGTTCACTGATGGCTGGCATAGCTGGAAAAACAATTTTTATTTAATTAATTTCATTGAAAAATATGCCTTGATTCATAACAGCTACAAGTTGCCGGAGTGCGGTCTGGGGGTTGCAGCACTGCCATACGAAATATTGTTAAGACATTCAATCTTAATTCAAGGCTCTGAATATAAATTTAAAATCCTTCGTATGCGAAAGACCAACAAGAGTATCTGTCCTTGTTCCATTTCTAAGAATGCGACTCCATGTGTTATTTTTATGTAATCTGATGTCATAATTACTTATAAATAATTCCTCAATAAAACTAAAAATATAATTAAGTATGGCGCGACTCGACAGTGTTACGACCTCTGATAACATGTTTCTTATCAGTTACGTTCTGCTGCGTGGGGTCTAGGAACTTCTAAGCACTCGCTTACTCTGTGGCTCGTGAAAATGTTCAGGAAACTTATGTTT
This sequence comes from Parelbella macleannani, assembly GCA_018245755.1. Taxonomy (NCBI): domain Eukaryota; kingdom Metazoa; phylum Arthropoda; class Insecta; order Lepidoptera; family Hesperiidae; genus Parelbella; species Parelbella macleannani. The sequence continues at coordinate 12,414 of DWEE01001173.1, forward strand.
TTCAATAGTGACTTGCTATCTATATGCAAATTAATGTAAGTATGTCTAGGTATAATAAATACAACTTCAGTCATTTAGTCACTTACGAATTTGTCTATTATCAAGGGCAGTTTTCGAGGCGATTTACGTGGGAATGACTGAAAAAGGTTGAAAATAATTTCCATTCCCCTGTAAGCCAGCAAAGCACGTTAAACGTAACTGCTGAAACATGGGAGTGTACTACACTCCTAGAGCTAACCGTTAGAGGATTACAAGTGCGATGTTATGTTACAATATAAAAACAGTTTAACTATATGACTGTAAATACTAAACTTACATACTTTAATAAATCTTAAATGAAACATAGAATTTGCATACTAGATTTTGTCATGTATAAATAATTTACGAAGTAAACTTATCTATCTTGATATAAGTAAATCGTCGTAGGAAGAAATCTTTTCGAAGTGAACTTTGAAACTCGTAATATATGAAGTACTAATCAAAAGACGGTCTTTATTCGTTATTTAGGCTTCAGAGATTTTTTTAACATCAAACAAATATCGAAGTGTAGAAGTAAAAAATAAATAAATTTGTATTTACATCAAAGAAGTGAGGCCTTGGTCTGCCAATGACTTTCTTAGCGACATTCGTAGTTAGTTCTAGGAAGCAGGTGCCGAGACCGAAGGACACCAGAGTACAATAAAAGCTCCTGAGGAAGAGCGGTATTTTGAAGAAACCGCACGGGATACTGTCTTGTTCTTTACGGAGTAGCACCCATTCGCATATTAGGAACTGTAAAGAAAGACAAGTCGATTATTAGTTTAACGTTTTAATATAATGTAATAGCTGTTAGATATTGTAGAGTTGACGAGGGTCGTTGGTACGATGCCCATGCAAAATAATTATTTGTGTGACGATCACAAGTATTTCTGCTATATATTGATGTAATGTAATATCTATTTAAGTACCTATATATTTATACGCTAATAACTATTTTATCGGCCATCTGGTTAGCCTAACATTAGCTTTTTTGATGCGTACTTTGCGAACGAATGGCCGTATGTAGAGATGTATCAAGATATTTATTTATTTAATGTAGCATAGGATGCCCTCCAGCTAGGTGGAGGGATGATATACGCAACGTGGCTGGCAACGGTTAGATTCCAAGAGCTGAAGATCGAGCTCAGTGGCATGCAGAGGCCTATGTCCAGCTGTGGACGGGAGTAGGCTGATAATGTATGTATGTATTTATTTATTACAACTTACAGCATAAATAGGCAGGCCGAGACCAACAATCCTCAGCATGGGCGTAGTGACCGTATCATCTCGGTACGGGAACATGAGACTCTCATCTCCACAAAAGAAACCGCGCTTGAACTGTAGCCATGCACTGTCCGTCACGTAGATTAGGGCTACCACTGTAACAAATAAATATACATACATTTAAGAGAAAAAGTAGAGTCAAGTCTTTCCTCACTAAATTACCGAAAAGATTTATAATATATTCATAGTAATAAGGCCACTCTATTATATTAGGTTAGACCTGTATGGACAGAAGTGGTGTAAAAATAAATAAATAATAGAATAACATAGGGATACTTCTTAACCCTCTCAATATGAGAGGAGACCCATATTCCAACAGTGGAATGACAAAT
>DWEE01001174.1:0-14046 GCA_018245755.1 Parelbella macleannani
CGAATTTTAACATAACTTCGCGCCTGTAATATATGCAATATTCCCATGGAATTCGTGTCGAATTTGAATTGTGAAATTTCAGAATTGCTATTTTAAATTTCACCTGTACGACGCGACGCCAGCGTGAACCAGCCTCAATGAGCGTAGAAATTGCTGAAACGTATTAAAAGTTACAACAGTGAACGATATTGGCATTTCGCGGTACAAGTTTCAACAGACTCGGCTTTTCAATTACCTACATTCAAATTTGCTTTTCGCCGACAAATTAGAGGATTGGAGTCGCGCTGTGCCATCTCTTTTATTTAAGTTCAACTTTTTGCAATTTCGTATTAACATTGCGTTACACCGGGAACAAAGCACTTAAATTACGGAAGCTTTGTTGTAAATATTTAGCATATTGTTTAAGCTGATTGCTAACGCTAATTATGGATTTATTACATATTATTATATAGATTATTCTTTAGATTTGTTGGGGCACGTACCGACTAGCTCTTATATTGCATACATTGATAACTTCCCCAATTGATAACTTCCACCCCGTGCCCACGCACAAAAAACACGTCATATTTCGTATTGGCGCGCACGCAAATCTCTGCAGAATAAATCTATAAATGGGTTTTCATGTCTACATATGGCTTATCAACAAAAATGTGGCGGTAATTGTCCGAACCAGACATTCGAGTTCTTAGAGTGCAATTAGTCCACATTATTAGCGAAGTATGTATATATACATACATATATATTCATCAGCTGGCTGGGTACCGTAACACGAACTCTCTTGATATTTACTTCGAGATCGGATGGCTATGTGTGAAGATGTCCCAAAATATTCATTACATTTATTTGTTATTCGTACACCGAAGTACTGCACCATCACAAAACCATTAGTAGCTTGTGATTACGTAAAGGGTGAGATCTGGAACATGAGATTAACACAAGTCCTTAGTGCATTAGTTTAAATATTTAGTTTCTCATCTGGAGTGCAATGCACGTTTCACTGTAAATTAATTAACTCAGCGATAGCAGCCTCATATACGTTTCTATTCTATTAAACCCCTAGGTTACATGCTGCACTAGTTCAGTAGAATGTTGCTGTTTAAAACCGGCGGCTTTACGTTAGAAAATTATTAGAAAGTACATAAAGTCTTTTATCAACTTGACAATGTCAATATCGAAAATTTAATTATTAATTGCATACTATAAACCATTTTAATGGAACAAGCATTATGTGTATCGTTCAACGATTTAATGTCAACCTGTCAGTGGTATCCATGAGTTTTTAAATTTCAAAAATCTCATAGATAGGTATATGTTTTCATTATTTCTAAATTCGTCTCAACTTTTCAAACAAATAACATTTTGATGGCCATTATATGTATTTCTCCGTACGTACGTAGATTTGAATAAACAGAGCTGACGCAGCGCGCTAACAATACGCTGCGAAATGAGCTGCCAAAGGCGCTTATTTCGAACGCTTAGTAGTTATAATGCTGTTTTGCTGCCTCGTTAACATTTACCACGTTTATTATTTTATATTGCAAAATGCATTTTAGGTACTCAATTTTACTTCAATAATAAATTGCAGGCTTACCAACGTTTCAACTGTTAGCTTTGTATCTTCCTGAGCCTACAAAGCAAATGTGTACATACATATTATAACATATGCATTCGAATAATATCACATTTGGTAACAGAATGTATGGGATCCTAGTACAGCTACCGCTATTACTGCATTGAAAATATTCTATGAGTAAACAGTTATACTACGAAGAATTATATGAAACACCGCTCCAGACATTTAGCTAACAGTACGAATATCAAGTTTATCTAGCAAGTAATTAAATTTAATGCACTCTATAGTGGACAAAGGACAATTGAGCTGGGATCGAGTTGCCAAACGCATGTATTGAAATCGTATTAGGACTTTAAATCCTATTTCGTCGGAACATTATCAGGATATCAGAATAAAGTGCGTTTAAAAACTTATGTCTACATACATACTCGTACATATACCCACAGTAAATAATTCATCTAAAAGAAGTGGAACTTAAAATAGCAGCATAAATCCTTTTATGTTTTCTACTATTTTCATGTTCTCTCTCAAAGCTCAAAACTACATTGGTTCATGTTAAATTACATCAAAATCGGCTTAGGAGTTTTGAGAAGAAAACGAAGTAGAGAGCTGATTGACTTTTCTATTTATAGTATCAGGTTGGCTTACCCACAATAATGCATATTTTCTGGATGGTATTTGATCTATATAAAACCACTAGCTGATTTCTAACGAAACGTAGATAGTTGGTTCATCATGTTACCACTAGTGCAATTTTAAAATTTCTTACTAGTAAATCTAGTTTTTACTACGTTATTTATATATAGACGAAGCTTCGTAAAATCGCTAAACCGGTTCAAACTAAGTTCATCACGCCTCGCACTTAAGATCATTTGCATTGCTTTCAGCGTATGATGCTGTACCAAAATTTCAAAAATATATAAAAGAGATGTATTCTCAAAAATATTGTTCACAGTCACTTACGTGAAAAAAGTAGACAACAAAATTTTCGACCCTATTATTTATTTCTAATAGATTTATTTTCTATATCATACATTTATTTTCAGCTAGATATGCTTTCGTCTGTACATTATTGGGACCTTTTCAACATCCTATATAACGATTGAGTATCTTATAACTTAAAGTATAATTTATAGTAGGATAAAACTATTGCAAATAGTTTTTGATGCGAACTAGACCGATATGTTAGCGTTTTACGTAAAATAGTTCTCATTAATTCCTAATAACCATTCTCTAAAAATTCCACTGTAGAGGCAATTCTTGATTATCCGTTTCACAAAACGTTTCTGTTCAAAAGCGTTAAACTGTCCGACTGTAGATTAGGACTTGTGACCAATCAGCCGGCAGCTTCTATTATAAGGCAGAGGAAATTCCCATGCTCATACTTCGTGCGAGCATCCTCAGGATGACATTTCATTTTGGAGCGCAATTAAATTTATATAGAAGAGATGTGTGCGAGGATTGAACCCGGGACCTTCAAAGGGGTTGTTTAACATGTAAGCCATTGTGGTCTAAAGTATCATTGCTTGCCAAATTACATCCTATGCGCATCGTTTAAAGGATTCCAATTTAGTTATGCTACTTATTGAGCTTGGCTTAAAGCGCTAAATTTAGCTGCTTTAATATTCGTCATGCCATATCGCTATTACCTAAGTGCCTCTTATGTCAGCTCGCATAGCAACGCTAGAGTTGATTAATGTCCAATACTACAGAGCGTGATCTGATGAGTTATTGTGTGCTGTTTACCAATTTGTATGATAATTTCATAGTCCCTTACGATAATGTAAAGCGAAATTCGTGCGGGATAAAGTGAAATTATAATTTAAAATTAGTCTTAGCAAATATTTAATTATGGGTGAATAGGCGTTTTCTATGCCAATTATATGATAAAAACCAACTACCTACATATATGACAAAAGAAAGCAAATTAGTAAAGGGAAATCTTAATATACATATGTATGTTTATTACCATATTTGTTACAGTGTATTTCGTGTCTTAGAACAAATTGAAGTGAACATGTCAAACCTCTTACCAAAGCATCGTAAAATATAAAGCACAAGATTTTAAACCAATTGAGATGATTTAAATCAAAATAAATCTATTTTGATTTAAATTTTAAATCTATTGAGTTAATTTTATAAATGAATCTTAACATTAAAATCAGAAGTAATTATGGGTTATAGATATAGTTTCTTGTTTCAATACGATTGCAATAATAAGGTGACGGTCTCCAACGTATCGTGAGGTGTTTGAGTAGATTCCGAAGAGGCTCTCTTGAGCACGCGCGGCCATACTTTAACGGGCCGGCCTGTTCGATACAAGTCAGTGGCACTCAACCTTTAATACGATTGCAGGTGACAGCTTGAGAACCCCTCTGTTGATATATCATTCTGACTTTGTATTCTTAGAAAAGTGGTCATTATCCGAGCTAACAATAGAACTCTTAATTATTTGTCTTCTACTTTCAGATCTCTTACGTAAGTGTTGACTACATCCATGGATTCATCGCAAAAGGAAATACAATACTCCCTACAGTTAGTTAGTTATAGACGCCCAGCTAACACTAAAAGATGAGTTTATTATAAACATATGCCAAATAATAAAGGTGTTTACCATAAAATATCGATTTATATGGATGAATAAAAAAATAACTTTGAGGTAGAGCGTGAGAATGAAAGAATACTGAATGTTGCAACTCCGCTGTGACAACAGAAATTGGGTAAAAGGGTGAGAAAACTTTAAGGTTAAAAGAGTGCTAAAATGTAACTATACGTTTTGACAAAATGAACAGAGTCGAAAGATTAAGAGAACTTGCCTTTAAATTTCCAATTTAAGTGCTGATTCCGGAATAAGTCAAAGTTAAACGAAGTAACGCGGACGGAGAACAGAAATAAAATAGTTGGAACGGCATTCCAATCCTCTAATTTGTCGACGAAAAGCAAAAGTTGAGTATAATTGAAAAGCCGACTCTGTTAAAAGTTGTACCGGGAAATGCCAATATCGGTTACCGTTGTAACTTTCTGTACATTTCGGCAATTTTCACGTTCATTAAGACTAATTTTGGTCGCGGGCAATTGAAACGAATTAAAAAGTTTATGCAGTTAACGTTTATTCGCTCAATTTATTTCACTTGAACATTTTTTAATTGAGGTTAGATAACTTTGAACATATTATAAAACTGTAGAGAATCCTAATGAATTAAATGTTTGTGGAGTAGCGTGGGAGGTTGAATCCTGGCCATGTCACAAACTCTATATAGTTACATGTGTTTTTTAGATTAAATATTACTTTAACCGTGAAGGGAAATACACATTTTCAGAAGCTTAGCAACTCAGAGCTGTCCGTTATATTGCGAGTGTATACGGTATATGAAGTCTGTCAATCCGTGTCTGTGGCTGTTTTCAACACTTAAAATTTGCTTCGAATTCTGAGTGGAGACCCATGTCAATACGAGAACGATAATAATATTGATGACAATAAGACCATATTGAAAGAGTCCTGTCGTAATAATATTTGAAATGAGCGAAAACCTACCTGTTGCTCTTAATTTAGTACAGCCTTATTTAATAGCAACCGAAGCGTCCCCTTTTTACGGTGACAAAAAAATTACGAAATGGTTTGATATTATTATTATTCTTTAGCTTCTACATTTTTGGTGAAACATAACAATTATATCAAGATCGGAAAAAAAAATCTAAATGAGATATGAATTTATACTATTACATGTACCTATGTATAAATACAGTCATGCCTATTTTTGTAGGGCTAAGCAGAGATTCCTACTTGCTACCGTCTCGGTAGAGTTCTTTCGCGTCATGTACATTCATTGGTCTTTATATATGCTCGTCTATTGAAGGAATTTTCGACCTAGCATTTTTTTAGAATGCTTCCGATTTAGTTCTAATATACGCCTAGGTTTACTTCTCCTGTCTTTAGCATGTACACTCGTTTTATGAATCTGTTTGTTAATCTACTATCAATCATTCCTCCCACATAACTAAACCACCTAAGCATTACTGTCTAGTTTCTAGTCACTACATCTTCTTTCACACCACGTAATTTTTTATTATTACTTTTTTTCCTACCGCAGAAATTATGCTTTCATTGCGCCCTTGCCATACTCAATATTCACTACCGTACGTAAGTGACGGGACCATCATTTTTATTTCTCATATTAATTCGGAAATAATAAATTTCTAAGTTCGTTCAATCAGCGTTGAGCCCTTTTCAAAAAAGTTATTGTTAAATTATTCGCGCCTGGATCCTTATGGGGTTTGGATGAGAGTAACGAAAGTCCTAACATTAGGATCTGAACCTACTTCAAGATTTGTAAAAACCATTTTAAATAAAATCGACCCATTTGTCATTCCACTGTTGGAATATGGGTCTCCTCTCATATTCAGAGGGTTAAGGCCATAGTCTGCCACGCTGGCTAAGAGTGGGTTGGCAGACTTTTATAAATTGGCATAAACTTTTATAAATTCTAAGGTTTTCATAAATTCTAAGCGTTAGAGTTTATAAGCACCTTAGAATTTATAAGTACCTTTGTTTAGATGCAATTAAAAAACTTAAAAATTTACATTATAAGTAGTTAACAATGCTTATTGCACGTAATCACATTTTGGAAATGCCCACTCACATTTATCGCTCGCTCGACCAACGAGTAAATTAACATTGTTAAGATTAATGATTATTTGTTAATCGTTTTTTAATCTAATGTTTGTGACAGGTTTTTTAGACATTGCAAAATTCAATACAAGCGTAGCTTAGCTTCGTCACTGAAAACCAAATAATATTTAAAGACACTTTATTTTCAAAGTGATTGCGTTTTTTTCTATAAATAAATAATAGCTTTTTCAAATACCACAGCCTGCAGCAGAACGAAACGTATCGCTAAATTGTTCCCGTTGAAGACTTAATCAGTGGATTCGCTGCTGGTGTCTGTGTTTCTAGATTTGTAATACTTGGACTTGCTCAAGATAAGAATGAATAGACACTGTCCAGGCAAGCGTCCTACGTCTTAGGCTACACCTCGCGTACCTATGGCTGATATAATAGTCATACACATCCTTATTGGAAAATCGCAAATAATTCAATAATGTTGTATTTTGAAGTATCAGGTAGGGAACAACGAGTTCTATATATCTCTATCGTCACAAACTGGCCGGGCTTCTTCCACATTCATCATTCTCTCTGCACATGGATGCCAGTTTCGGCAATTTCAAATGCCCCCGTCAAGCAGTACTTGACCTATTTGGTCAGTTTAAATGAGCCTTGGTCTCAATTATATGGTATTTTAAAATATCAAATTCAAATAAAATTCCAATGAGAACGCGCCTAGCCGCGCGCGTTTAGATGTAGATGTGACAAATTCGTTATCGGCGGCCGCGACCATTTCGCGTGTCGTGACGAAAATAATAATCGATCCGCTTTATACGATCGAGTTTATCGATTGCGGTGTTTATAAATATTCGTAGAACGTTAATCCATTATCGCGGATTATTGGTCGCTGCGATAACTCGTATTACCTATTATTGTAATACACATTATCGCAACCGGCGGCCGTGTGTGCAGCCAGTGATTAACGTACGAGCACGTCGGCTGTGTAAAGGTATACATACTTAATAATGATAATATATTAATAAATATTATTTACAATAACAATATACAAGGCAATTATTTTTACATGATAGTACAGATTTAGATAATGACATAAAAAATAGCAAAAAAGTTTGCATACGGAATATTAAACTGTAAAATAAAAGTAAAAATTCTTTGCAAGTAGCTCCTAAATTTAAACATATCTTAACTATTTTAAATGCGAAGACAAATTCAACGAACCATGTAATATATAGCACTTGTGTGTTAAACTAAGAGTCTATTAGGCTTAGAAGATTTTTTGTTCCATTTACATTTATTTTGATTTTATTAATGAAATGTACATATGCTGTGCTATATAATTGTATATCTTTGTACTAGTTTGTAGGAAAGTCAGAAGTGTTCGAAATCTGTATATAAAGAGAGATAAATGTACGTACCTACTCAAAGTAGGTACTTGCATCAGCTTTATAAGCATGTAAATATGATTTACTCGATATTCACTGTCTGCCCGTAAATAACTTCTGGTAAAATAATAATATTTTCCTTAATTGATCCTATTTTCCTTAATCGGGACTTTGCAAAGATTTTTAAAATTTCCGATATGAAAACACAAAATTCCTTTCAATAAATTTCAATTCCTTATGCAAGCTTTTGGCTACAATTTGCCGTGATAGTAAGAAAGATGTAGCTTAGCATGTACCATACTTATCTAGGCAGTGCCTATTCACTCTTATCTTGAGTAATCCGAAATTATATCATTCGGGAAACATAAACGTATATTCAACTTTTTTGGTTGAATGACACTCTTAGTCAAATATCTCAATAAAAAGGGACATTCAAAGTAATGTCGGTAACAATGTTCTGTAGCATAGTTAACTTATCATTCATACATATTTCTCCGAACGGGTAGATAGAGATGTGTAGTACACTGTCACGATTCGTCAGGTCATACGCCCCCCATGGAATTGGGGTTGAACCTATTGTCATACACTGGGCAATACTTGTAGCTTAGTTAAGCATAGCGTACATACGTAATGGAACAAAAAAGGTCGTTAGTGGCCGACCGTTAGCGCAGCCTGCCGACCGATAGCTCAGCCTGTATTTCGGGAGTCTAATAAAAAACAGTGGACAAATTACATCTCCAGATAGGTAGGTAGGTACATAGAAAGTAGGCGCGTGCCGAGATTGACTGCAACAAAAACTGTTGAGAGTTTATAGTAGATAAATCCGTGCAATTACACACGTACGGCCTTGTCAGGTGAAATACTCCGTGGTTCAATTTGCGTCGGATTCGGCCACAATGCTCGGATTCAGATCTAATTATTCGGCGCGCGAACCGTTTTCTTTGTGATGTTATAATCGAACTATAACTGACGCGGATCATTTTTTCCACATCACGAGAATGATGTATCACGCTTTTTTTGTCGTTTAAGTTGCTTGCTTATCTAATTGAGTCTGGCTGTAACTATGCTGAACGCAAATGCGGTTAAGTCTAAAGTGTCTTGTAATCAGGTGTGTATTTAAGATTTTCTTTTCGTTGGTTTTCATTGCATAAATTTGGATAGAAATTTTATGTACAGTTGTGTTCGATAGGGTGACGTGTTTAGAAATGAGTTGTGAGTCGGGACGGAAAGTTAGTTTTTATTTGAACGATCGAAATCGATCCGGGCGCGCAGCGCGCGCGCCGCAGACACGCGCGGCGCTGGCGTCGCGGCCCGTAATGGGCTCCATCTGGCGGATAAAGCGGCGACACCGTTACCTTTCTCAAATCACGTACACTATTGTAATATCCAATCGCCCAGAAATGAGATTGCGGCTAACAAGTTATTTACATTGACGTTTTAATATGGACTCGGTCTGAAAAAACTATTTAAAAAATGTAATTATAAAATGGTGGCCGTAATAGCCACCGTACGCGCCGGCACGCCGTCTTTGTGACGCAGCTAAACCCTCGGAGATTAATTTTGGCGTCACAATGAGCCGGCCATAGTCAATAATACATGCCTCAATAAATATCTCTTGCGATATCGATTTGTCAATTCTAAAGTTTCGAAACCGTTCAGGCCGTGTTCTCGAGCGGCGAGATAGGATCTTTATTGCGCACAGCTTTTTGGGGAAAAATGATAAATATATGGGATCGGCGCGGACGGATAAGTAGTCGAGATTGACGGAAAGGCAGAGGTCTGTGACCGGGCGGCGCGGGGCGCGGGCGGGGAGCGGGTGGCGAAAAGATGCGAGGCAGCATTGCGCAGGCGCACCCAAAAACTAACCATAATTTACAGACTACTTGCTCGACGGCTGCCGTGGACACGCGCGCTGCTTTTTTACCGTAGCCCTGATCCTGTTACAAAATAAATTTCTCACGAACATCACGGGCACATCTTTTGAGAAATTGCGAAGTAATGAGCTCCGAAAATTGAGAGCGACTTCCGATATAATTTCGCTCGAATTAGCGATAGCGTGATATTGGTAACATTGAGATCTTGAACTCTGCAGATTATAGTCAATACTGCTGTTTTACGAACTACGGTTTTTTCGTGTAATGACCGGAGATAAGAATAAAGATGTTGAGCGAGCGGTTGGATGAGGAATTTCGGTAGCCCACGGCGAGGCACGCCTGTACTTAGCTGAAATATACTTATAATTATGGGTAAATTTTCATACAAAAGATGCTTCAGTATTCTTTGTGTATTAAGGTTTTAACCCATTTACAGAGCAATACATGATATGTGACATGCAACGCCACTGTTAACAAACGGGGGTATCGAGGGAGACTAATGCTCACGTATTTTCATCAAATAGGTCAGATACAGTCAGTACTAGGGAAGTCTGAAATTTCCAAAACCTACCGGTGTGAAAAGAATGACGAATGTAAAAAGCACGTTAGGTCAGTAAGGATATTTGGCATTCGACTCTCTTCGTCTACCTCATAACGAACCTGGCGTGAAGTTATAATAATAGTGACAATTCAATTAAAGTTGCCACCGATCGACTTGCTGTTGTTAGGTAAAGTTGATAAAAAAACATGTGAAAGTGTGTGCGTGTGTGCAGGCACCACGGCCATCCCTACGCACACAGTAATGGCGGCGGCGCACGAGTAGATTATCAGCCGCAAGTGCGTACGATAACGCATGCGCACGAACGCGTGTTATTAAATTTATTCCTTTTTCGCCAGAATCTGCATAATGAGGGGGGGCAAAAACTGGCAGGTAATCGCTAGATTGCGCGTCGCCTTCCCTTGGAGAAAGCCAGTCTTTGTCTGCTTCACATACGCGTGCAGTTTCGATGAATATTTAAGCGGCTCCGACATTTTATTCTTTTTTAAATATTATGGGAACAGAACGCGATTACGTGCGATTATTTCTTCTTCTTGTCAAAGCGAGCCATCGCACCAATGCGTTCGTGTGCCGTTAGTGCTGCTACTTCAGCGCTATTAATGAAATGAGCGGATATCACGACAGCCTCAAGCGCTGTGTATCCTCCGAGTCTACACGCAAAATGGGTGAAGCACCTTGCGTGTATCTCGGGGGCTTGCGAGCGGGTACTCTGATCGATTAGTATTTAGAACCGTCATTATTATATCTTTACGTCAGATTTCTTATGGAGACAACAATATGCATCCCATAAATACATATGGGATATGCTACATGTATACCATAATTCTCCACATACACGCACTCTAAAATCATCTCAATTCATTACAACAATGAATATAAAATAAGCAAAGAATATAGAAGAAGCACATCTGACTTATGAGGATAGAAATGTTTGGCTCTAAGTTTTCTTCAGATACTCTGTGAAGAACCTGGTGTGACAATATATCGATAATAAAAAATATCACTCCAGTTTATATTTGCACTGGCGGTTGTATGACGTGTTACATCACTATCGGGCCGGCCGCAGACCAGCGCACGTCGCGTTCCAAAAGCCAATTCGATTTTTAATTTGCCTCTCGCAATTCCTGGCCGTTTTGAAATCGGTACCTACTTAAAACCTATTACTTAATCCGTACGAAACAGACTCTATTAGCTCGTAATAATAAAACTTATTTGCGCTACTCTATTGAATCTATTCACAAATTGATTGAACCTAATTGAATAAAGTCACATTTTCTCTGGGCCGCTAAGCAAATATAGTCTTACCTCACTTCGACAATAGCTATGGCAATCGCTGTACTTTAATATGGGAAACTGTTGTGTTATTTCATTTTAAACAGTAATGCAACGGTCTACATTTTTGTGGTAGAGTATGACCCACACATACTCGTATGATGAAATTGTCTGCCAACCCGCTATTTGACCAGCGACATTAACCCTTGTTGTTCGGAGACGAGAAGCTTCAGTAACAGTGGAAAGATCGACAGTTATTGTCGATGATGATAGTGACGGTGATGACATAGTTAAAATAAATAGTGGGCTGCTATTAACAACCTGTTTTCATTATTATTACGACTTTCTTACTTTACAAATAGAATTAAAGTCTTTTAATTTACTCTGGTTGGTGGACGTACCTGATATGTTTTTTATATTGTGACCATTGGCCAAGGTTTCAGTTTGCAACTAAATAACAAAAATCATCATAAAAATCATACAACTGTCTATTGCTTTATTATCTATCAGCAGTCTTGTCAGGGTTACGAGCACTCGAAATAATCAGTTATTACATTGTAATACCAATGTATTAGTTGTGTTTATATGGAAAGATTATGCCTTTCCACTATTTGGTCTGGAGCAGTGTTACAGCTTGTTTCACGTTACTCCCTGTTGTGCCCGATACCCGTACCCAGCATCGGGTTATAAAAGGGGTTATTATAACGTCATCATCAGCCCGATTTATTCCACAGCTTTATATAGGCTTCTGCAATAATACCCCACTGAAGTCGATCTGCAACTCTTCGTGTTCAACCGATGCCAGCCATTTTGCGTATATCCTCTCTCCACGTAGCTGGGGATCGTCCAGCTTTACGTGTGGGGTATATTTAAGTGTATTTGTGATATACACTAGTACACATAGAATACTAAGATGGGGTTCGTGGAATTGCACGCTTCCAGCTTTGCGGTGGTGTAATAAGGATAATCTCCGCACCTGAGAAGTGCAATTAATAATGGACGGAGAGCTTAGTTGGTGCTAAGATTGTGCAAATACTGCTGAGATTACGATCGGGGGTGAGCGATTGATGGCATTGCCGCGCTTTGGGTAGAATGTCAACATGTGCGAATGGGATCTGTACATATGCCTCCCTCATTTGCATTAACTATATCATCTCGTTTAAACATCGTTATGTTATTTAAGTAGGTTTAAACCGAATTTCCTTTTCATATCGCGAATTGTAATTTGTTGGTAGATTTTATCTGTACTTAACAAAAGCGATTTAGATGTTTATTTTTAATGAATATTGTTATATCGCCACGCCAGATACATTACAGGTTAGTTAGATAGTACCGAGTGCGACACATTTATATACTTATAAAGCTCACATGTTTCTTCTACAGTCACTGACAAATGCGAGTATATAAGTAATATTCGTTACAATGAAACGTTAATAATGTAAAACGTTATATAGCAGTTATATAACAGGCTAGTAGAGGCTATTTTATCGAGTGAAGGCAGTAGCAATCGAACAGGCGGCAGCCACGTGTCCGCCGCCGCCCGCAGCCCTCTGCTACCAACGTTTATGACGACGGTTGGAATGAGATTGTTAGTATCCATTTGTTCTAATTAGTTTCCTATCTCATAATAGAACGAGAAGAGAAATGGGTTGTGCAGGATGGGGGGGGGGGGGGGCGTTGGACAATTTTTGTATAATAATTTTGCCTATAGTGATGCATTAGCATTGCGTGGTAATCCTTATCTCTTCGGATTATTTGTTGACTGATAACAGCTTGCAAAGCTACATAATGTGCCTAATCCTCATCTTTCATCTGCCTATCAGAATCTATAAATCAGCTGATGTATAGTAGCAAAATATATGCAATAATGGCTTCTTACCTAAGTAGACTTGGGACTGTTTTTATTTTAATATTTTTTAAACTAGATCCATCCATCCATCAGTCTTTGGATTTCTATCGCTGGACATAGGAGCCCTTAGTCAGTGCCATTTCTTCCATTCTTGGGCTTTCCGAATCCAGCAATATTCCTAGATAATCATGATTAAAATATGTATCGGATTAACTCATGTAAAATTTTCGGCATGGTTCGATTAATCAAGCTGCAAGCTCCCTACTAAAATTATACATATATTGGTAAAATCATTATATTTAAATATTTTAGTGCCAGTATCTCATCAATCTACCTCAGTCTGGAGCTGGACATGGCCCCCTGTAATGAGCTGTCATTGCGCCCTGTCCTCGGCTTGCAGAATCAAGTCTCCAGTCCTAGTTAGCTATCGGACGTCCTACATTAACGCAAATAATAAATCCCTAATTAATCGAATGGAGATACATTTGAACAGTAAATCATTACCTAAGTACAAATGTAGAACAAACATCGTAGGACGCTTAAGTCGTCGGCACAATCGCAACTGTACTCACGAACGTTAACTCTCACAAATTGCCGAAGCAAACCTAAAATCGTGTTACGACGTAATGGAAAAGGCCGAGTTTATAATCATCGACGGGCATACAATATTTACGCATACTTTATCGTCAATCAATAATTAATATCTGGAGGCTGGACGGCTGAGACGCTCCCGAATTTCGCCGGGAATGATGGGGAGATCGCGTTCGAGTAATCGAACCGGCAAAAAATAAAAAATGAAACAAATACGAAATACTCCATTACCCGCGCTCGGAAAGCCGTGGAGACAAGTTCGGCGTGTAATATTTTTCTTAAAATGTACATTTTTTTTGGTTAATAAATAAAATGTATAAAG